>PVJA010047167.1:0-14784 GCA_004027025.1 Myocastor coypus
CCCATAATCCCATCAATGCTAAAACACATAATCCCAGGGATCATGAGGCAAGTCTCAAACTCTGGAAGTCCCCGCCCCATGATTACATGAGGCTTTGGCGGGGACAACTAGACATAAACCATAACAATCATGAAAACTTGTTCTTAGTTGAATTGTTTTAAAACATTTAATTTTGAATTAATATTTAATTAATTTTCAGAATATTGTTTAATTTAATTTTTGTTTTAGGATTTATACCGTATCTTTGACTTACAATCTTCTTATAAGACATATGATATTTTCTCCTAGTATCAGAAACTTTAAAAAGGTGTATTTCCATTTTCCACTGAATTTATATTACTTCCTCCTTGTCTTTTACACACATATAGGTCTTTTTTCTCTTTCAGTCCTTTTAATTAATTAGTCTCATTTCTTACACACTTACTCCTTTTTTTTCTAATATGGAATGAGATGATATTTAATTTTGTTCTTCAACAGCTAATATATATATATATATATATATATATATATATATGCTTTAATTATTGTTTTTCTTTATGATTAGTGTTGGATTAGTTCATTCTTGGGTATCTTGGTATAATTTTATTCAAATTTCTCGTGGAAAAGAAAGAAAAAAATCCAAAACCATGATAGATAGGCAAACATTGTTAAAATAACTATTCTTCCAAAACTGACACATAGATGTAATGTAATCTCAATAAAAATATCAATAGTATTCCCAACAGAACTAAAGAAAACTACCCTAAAATTCATACAGAGCAAGGAGAAATGCAGAATAGCAAAAGCAATCCTTGACAATAAGATCAAAGCAGGTACCATCATAATCCGAAATTTCAAAGTACATTACAAAACTACAGTGGCAAAAACAGCAGGGTAATGATACAAAACAAGCCTGTGGATTGTGGAACAGAATAGAGGATGCAAGAACAACTGCAAACACAATCAGCAATCGGACCTTGGACAAAGAGGCTAAAAAATGCCCTCTGTAACAAATGTTGCGGGGTCAACTAGCTATCCACATATAGAATATTAAATCTAGACTTTACCTTTCTCATGGACCAAACTGAAATCAAAATTGATCAAAGATCTAAATGCTAGAATAGAAATAATCTGCTGAAAGATGAAATAGATGAAACTTTTGAGAACATAGGCTAGAACTTTCTTAACAGAATCACAAGTGAATAAAAAATAATACCAAGAATTAACAAATAGGGTCATATCAAATTTAAAAGCTTTTGCAAACAACCAACAGAGTGAAGAGACAATATATACAATGAGTGAAAAACATTTCACCAGCTATTCCTTAGACAGAAGGTAAGTATCTAGAAGATATTAAAAAGCACAGAAATTGGACACTTCCCCAACAGATACAAACACAGAGAACTAAAATGAATACACACTACTTAGAAGAAGTACAAATGGCCAATAAATACATGAAAAATGCCCAACACCCCTGGGTATTAGAGAAATACAAATTAAAACAACATTAAGATTCCATCTTACTCTGGAAAAAAAATGGCAGTCATTAAAAAAATCAAATGATAACAAATGCTGACAGGACCATGGAGAAAAAGGAACTCTTCTACACTGCTGATAGGAATGTAAATTGGTACAACTACTATGGGAATCAGCATGGAGATCTCTCAAAAACTAAAACTCCACAGTGCCATTTGACCCAGCTATTCCCCTTTAAGGCATCTTCCCAAAAGAATTAAAGACATCATATTACAGTGATACACACACAGCCATGTTTATGCAGCACAATTCACAATAGCTAAATCTTGGAAGCAGCCTATATGTCCAGCAACAATAAATGGATAAAGAAAATGTGTCACTTATGTACAATGGAGCACTACTCTGCCATAAAGGAGGATAAACTTGAGTCATGTGTAGGAAATAAGACACACAAGCTTAACTATTGCACAGTTTCTCTTATATAAGAAACCAAACTACAAAAATCAAAATAAAAGATAATAGAAAATAGGGAGATAGCTTTTGCAAAGGGGTAATAACCAAGAGATGGAGGGAGTGAGGAATGGGAGGAGAAAAGAGGTGAGAAAAAGAATGAAGATGTATCCTGTACATGTACCAACTCCCTACAAAGAATGCAATCATTATACATTGTGACTATGTAGCAATAAAAATAAAATATTAAAAAAGTAAAACTACTCTAAAGGTCATTTTACCAGTCACAGGATCTTTTCTCTGTCTAGGGCTGCATGAACTCCTAGAGGGTACTATGCTCCCCCCATCCTCATTAAAAATATATTCCCTCTATTTCAGAAAAGAACTATAAAATACCTGAGAGAAAGGTGCCCTTAATCAGTGTGTGCTTGCTTCTGAATTGTGGAGGGATCACCAGGGGAGGTCTAAAGGTCACGCAGGCAATACAGGCCTCTGATTCACTTCCCAGCATTCCCTCTCAGCTCCTTCATTTTCAGCCAAAATCTGTCAATAAGCCCACAACACCACTGTAGGACGGTCCTAGAGCTTTCCGTGCTCTAATACATCAACCTCAGACCTTCTCACAACACTACTCTTGAAAACAGCTATGATCCCTATGAAAGTAAGCGTAAGTAAAGGCAAATACACTTAGTAATACATTCAGCCAAATCAAATCCTCAGATATGGGCCTAAAAATCACAGGTGTTCCAACTCATAACAGCTTGTCTTACAGTTCACAGGATAAGATTAACAAAACCAGCCTTTCTGGTTCCTAAGTAAGTTGTACCAAGCAAGTAGTGCCAAACCGGATTTTTTACACTCTTGATTCTATTTTAAATCACTGGCCTACCATTTTAGCTCCTTTCACAAAGTCAGTATCATTTCTATCCCTGGTTTTGCTATGTTCCTTAAAAAGAAAAGAAAAAAAAAAAAAAAACTTTCATTAGGGACATCATTTGTCTCACAAATAGGAACCACAAACACTCACAGTGAATCAGCGCACAGAACACAATGCTTTTCGTCTCCCCAGTAGAAACAAACCCCTGGCTAAAGTGATAGACCAAGTTACAAATCTTCTGGAAGCAATCCTGTTAATGCATCAGTGGGTTCCTTTGTTCCTACTGAGAGATCCCTTGTGGATCTGGGTCTGATCTGGGTGGACTCGGAAGTGATGGTGTGTGAAAAAGGAAGGGAGTGGAAAATCTCAGGAGCAATGGCCAGCCAAGGTGTCCTGACTCAGAGCAGGGCACTTACATCCAGTAAGAAAGTGGCAGGAGGACAGACTATTTTGTTTTGTGGTTTAGATGCAAATCTCTTTTAATTCTTTTTTTTTTTTTTAACCCTTTGCCCTTCCCTCCCTCTCCATTCTGCCATCTCTTGGTCCTCTTCCCTTTTGCAAAAGATGTCTATTTCCCATCACCTATGTATTATTTTGCTCACAAAATGAACTTTTCAAAGCAAGTTTTTGCCAGAACCTATGTCAAACTTATAAAACCAGAGCTGCTCCACTCGGAACTGCAGTGAAAAAAAGAATAAAACCCAAGACCCACCTTCCCCCGAGGTCCTAAACCCAGCTGAACACCATGCTCTCTTCCTCTTTGGGTATTATCTCACCTGGGATTACTGGCAAAAGAAATGAAGGAAGATTGTTCATACTCTGAAGGCAGGTGACTGCCTGAGGCAATGTGGGGAAAGAAGCAGTGTCCAGGAATTTTTATCATTTTAACCTAAGTAAAAATTCCTGATAGTAAAACATATGATGAGAATGGAATGTAACAGAATTGTCAAGGCATTCTAAACTATGTGACATTGATAAACTACAATTCTAGTTTCCCGGCTGCTGTACAAGAAATGCAAGTTCTTCAATATGGAGAATATAATACACCACTCCATCTCCAGAAAACCTCTGCCACTCCCCACTATTACACCCTTTGCACAATTTGTGGCTTTGCTACACTTAAGAATAAAGTAATATGTTCAGTCAGGACAGTTGAGTATAAAGCAGACCAACAGGTAAGAAAAGCAAACCATTGTATCTGCTGTGTACAGTCATGAATTTCTATGGGCATGAGAATAAAACGCAAATCACTGCAAAGTATTTCTAAATGCTGCAGGCATATGTTCAGGGCTAAATTGAGGCCAGGTAGCTCATGTTACATTTGCAAGGCATGCTGCATCTTCCTTGTTAATTTTGAACTAAACTCCAGGCAAGCCCAAGGACTTAGTATTTTCAGCTCTCAAAACTGTGTGCATTAAGAAGAACTTGAAAACTCTTTTTGTAACACCTTCCCCTGTAGCCTTTCAAAGGAGATCCACACTGCAGCCTTTTTGCCCAAGCTCCCAAGCTGGCCTGGGAGGCAGAGAACAAAGCATCTTTCATCCTTGCTTGTGGTTGAAATGCATATGGATTTAGCCCAGCTCAATCAATGCTAACAGCCACTCACAAATAAAATGTCAAGGCCTCTTCAGACACCTCACTGCTCTTGCACGCTTTTCTGGTGCACACCGTGCTACTATTCCTCAGCATCCTGGAGTAGTATAAGGACCACTAACAGAATGCAGGACACTTCTCAACATGCTGCCTGTGTGCCACTGAAAGTTGCAAACTAAATCCTCTCACATTCAGTGACAACAGCAAACTAAATGTGAGGCATGATGGAAATGCCCAAGGTTTCTATGAGCACAACCACCATCACACAAAGCAGGGACTGTGGAGATAGGAAACCCAAGTTATTTGGCTTCTTAATTTAGTTTCCTAATAACTGGTAGCTACTGAGCATTTCCTCTGTAGCCAGCACAAAATTAAACCTAAAGACATAGATTATATCTTCAAATTCTCATAAGATTTTGAGTTGGATACCATTCCCCCCAACCCCCACTTCTATAGGTAAGGGAACCTCAACAGTGTAGAGACATTGGACAAGTAGCTCAAGAGCACATAACAAGGGGTCTCAGGGGCATCTGAAATCAGATGAACTGAGCTACGCTATGCCATCTCTTCTTGAAACTTGATATAAATACTAGAATTCTCACTGTGATGATTGTGGAGTAAAAATGAAACAAGTCAATGCTTACCATGGTGTCTTCCACTTAGTAAGTAACAACTATTGCTCCACAAGTAAGTAACAAGTATTATTTAGAAAACAAACATTTCATGACTCACAACACTGAAGGCAATGCTTCTTGGACAACTGAGCATCAAGGAAACAAACACAATTTGCTGTTTTTGGTGGAGACAATCATACAGCACACAAATCTTTCCTATCAATTAATTGCAGATAAATATTCTAAAATGTTCACTATGGTTAAGAAGGTACAAACTGTTTCAAAGTATTTGGGGTAATATAAATAGATAAATGCTATCTTACCTAAACAACATAATAAAAAAATGTTGGAGAAAAGATCTTCACATGATGGAGTAAAATGATACCTTCTCATCTCAATAAATACATGTTAACATCAAAAAGTTGAGAAACTCCCTCAAGTAATTATAAAGTTTAAAATTTCATTTTAATGTCAAAAATTATAAGGCTCAACTTAAATATAAATTATTTTAATACAGTTTAAAGTTTAGCAACTCATAGAATGTCTTGTGTATAGTAGATGCCTAATATGTTATTCTAGAACTGGTGACTCAATTCATAAATATACCTTTAAAGACAGACATTGCCCTTTTGTTATATTTGGGTTTTTTGTACCCCATGATGCCCATTGAAAGTCATTTCCTCACTGGTAATATTTTCTTAAAAGAAATCACAGGATCTCTAATTCAAACAGAGAAGAAATAACTGTCACTTTGAAGGGGAAAAGGAAATAACTGGCCCAAACTAATGAATAGAAATGAAGTTTGGTCTTTCAATGAGCCCTGAGGTATAAAGAGAAAAGCTGTCTTCCAAATATCTTTATCATTTGAGAAAATATAAAACTTCTCTAGACATGAGCACTGGACGCCTGACACTCATGTACGGGATAAGCCACTGTGACTGGTGAAAAGTAAAAACATTTCCCAATACATAGAATTTGTGTAAACGGTAAGCACACACCAAGATAACATCTTGTTCTCAAAAGCATTTAAGTGCTCTGGGTTACCCTGGGGTTTCAATATTGAAACAATATGCGCTCAAAAGTAACTATTCTCTAAAACATTTTTTAAAAACAAGTATGAGCATAAAACACAACTTATTTCAAATATTTCCATATAGTAAAATCTTTGATTTAACCCACATTGGCCAAACTGTTTAGAAAACTTCTGTCCCATTTAAAAATAAAATGAATAAATACAAGAGAAGTCTTTGGAAAATAAGGGTGGTTTCTAGCAACATTTTTTACATTACTCCAACAAAGCTGTGTCCTTTTACCATGAACGAATCATAAGGTTCCTGACAATTTAGGGAAATTAATAGTGTTACCTGCCTCAGGTGACTAAAGCTGTGTTTCGCATAAGGCTTTTATCTCATATTAGCAACAAAGGGGGAAAAAAATAGATGCAGGAAGTCTATAACCTTGGTGCTTACCATTACTCTGGCCACCTAATCAATCTGCTAACAGAGCTCCAGCACTGCGGTTCAGTTTGACCAGCTTCTTCAGGTGGTTCTGCCAAACTACAAAGCAGAAGCCAAATAAATAACCTGACTGTACTCAGCATCAGATAAAGCAGGCCCTTAAAATAAAAGCGGTGCTACTTTAAAGAGACACACACTAATTGTTTTTTACAAGGTGAAAATGGGGGTAGAAATATTTTCAAAACTAATAGGCTAAATCTAAAAAGCAGAAAACAACCCAATTGACTGATTTGTGCCTTTAAAATCCATCCTACATTTGTGTAACATTTCTATAGATGAAGCATGTAAGATATGTGAGAATAACTGAGACATACACATAAAATATACTAAGCTATGCACTTCATTTTCATAAAAACTATTTAATTTGCTTAAGTGGTAATAACAGTAGCAAACAAAATATTCATACCCGATAAGAATACATATAAAATGGTCTCACAATTTGATCTGGTACTATAAAGGAAAGCTACAAGGACTGCACACTGGTGCTTGTGACAAAGCATTTTTTGAAAAATTATTGATAAATGTATTGCCTTGATTTTGACTATACAAACTAAGCCTAAGTTTTAAAGCCACACGTCAGTCAGTAAAACTGAATTCCCGTAGTATTCACAATCCAAACAGCTTTTAAGAGCATAAAGAACTTTACTGTGTTTAGTGGCACATATACCTTTCTTTGTGTTTTACTAGCACTTTTTGCACATTTACAAAATATGCACAACAAACACTTCTTAAATAAAACCTGGCCACCAGATCTGCCTTCAGCTGTCTGCTTTTTTGGCTTTCTGAAAAGCTCATCAATTTATAATACAAACACTCACGAAAAGAATAAATTCATAGTCTGCCCTATGTAATCACGAACAAACGAATTTTAAAATGAAAATAAATCAAATGCTAATATTTGAAAGGAAAACAATTTGCATAATATTTTCCAGAGTTTTTTTTTTTTTTTCACTATTCCACTTTTTTTTTTCATTGTTTTAAAATAGGGGCTTTCTCCTAAAGAGAAAAAGAAAGCCTTGATTACCTAGTGAATCTCGAAAGATTCCAAAAGCTAGAAATATACTTCCAGGGAGGTCTCTCGTCTGTCATCTGGTATTAAAGTTCCCAGACCTGCACTCAAATGCAAATCGGGGGACAACCTGGCAGTTCCATGTCCTTTACTTTCTAATTAAGATTTCTACTTCTATCTAATGAGTTCTTTCTGGAGAAACACACACACACACACACACACACACACACACATACACACACACCACAAGCATCTATCACTGCGTGTAGAGGCTCCTCCACCCCAGGACAGAAGAGAAGCTTCATGAAGTGATAATCATGACAGGCGACTCTCACAGTGAGAAATGAGTATCAGTTAAACCCGGCTTGAATTCCTCCCTAAACTACCTGTGCACGCACAGCTATTCTTCAATCAAGAATTTAGGATCAAAAGCCAAAAGAAAGAGAGAAAAACAGGTTGCATCAAAGGAAGAGAAAATCAGAATGTCTACTTTTCCCAAGCACTGCCAAAGGAGCATCAGGGTCCCGTCTGCGCAAAAGGGCATCATTATTAAAGAATGCCGGCCTAGACTCTAGATACCTAGTTAATCACTTGTCGTTGAGAAAAGTAAATAGCAGTGGCCACGGTCATTAAGAGTAAGAATAGTAATAATCGTCACCGCGCGTTCTCTACAGCAGCTGCACATGGAGCGCCTTCTCCTCCTGCCCACTGCCACGACCAGCCCCGGCCGCCGGAGCCGCCCCTCCCCCCACCCCACCCCCACCTGCAAGGGGGTGCCAAGCTTTCGGCGCAGTGGGCGGGGTTTGCTGGGCTTCCAGGGGCACCTCCGCCGTTTCCAAGTACCGCGACCCACCCACCCACCTTGCACTCCGCCTCACGCACCCCACACCCCGCCCCTCCTACCCCGTGCTCCTCCCAGCCTCGCTCCGCCCCCTCCAAGTTTTTTGCTGCGTTTGAGGCCCGCCCACCTGCCCGGACCCCCTCGGCGCCTGCGCCTCCCGGGGGCGGAGTGGGTCCAGCACCTAGCACTGCTGGTTGCTACGTTCTGTTGCTGGGCGGTGGGCCCTTCGGCCCTAGGACCTCCCTGGACTTTTACCTCTCGTTCTAAATTCCTAGAAAAAGGAGACGGAAGATGAAAATCCGGTTGATTTCAGAAGCGGCTGACTAGCGTCCAGAGCTTCTAGACATCTCTTCTGATACTAGGGAAGGAAAATTATCAGCATCAAGTGGGAGGTACCTGAAGGGCCCGAATCTTGAGCACTTGCGGGCAAAATTATCTTTTGAGGGTAAATGTCCATATGTGTAATCCCAGGTTCTCTTCTAGCTGTCAGTGGAGTACAGGTGTGCCACACACTTCTGAGGCTGTCCTGTGAGCTAAATATGCAGTTGGGGATGCATCTTTTTTCATCTTTATAAACAGCAGTAAGTGGGAATCCCAGTGATCCCAGGAAATCGCGCTGTATTGAACCCCATCTGATTTTTGTATTATACGGTAATGCCCC
Source organism: Myocastor coypus (assembly GCA_004027025.1). Taxonomy (NCBI): domain Eukaryota; kingdom Metazoa; phylum Chordata; class Mammalia; order Rodentia; family Myocastoridae; genus Myocastor; species Myocastor coypus. Next base: position 9,018 of record PVJA010047167.1, read on the forward strand.
AACTATACTGTTTTTTAAAACTATTTTTTAAAGTCATTATTATAGTAAGAAAACAACTTATTTGTGGTTAGATACTGTTGGCCTTCAGAGGAATGTACAGTGGATCTTTGCATATCTTTTTGCCAAAAAAAAAAAAACTTTCTAAACGTGATAACATTTGGGAGGTAGTGAAATAAATATCATCTCTACAGTCAGGGAAAGTTATCACGTAAGTGGTCGAAATAGTATTGGCAGATTGAATTTTCTACTGACATATGGGAAATTTTGGGATGATTCTGATGTCTAATAGTATATGCACTTCAAAATTTTGTACTATGAACCTAAATTTTAAAAGACTGATATATATATAGATATCTATCTACATATATATAAATATATATGTGTGTGTGTGCATGCGTGTTTCTTATTGAGAAAGTATGCTTGGACTCAGGATAGTATTAACAGAATGATTTTAAATATATAGTCTAAATTCCTTTCCAGCCACAATTCAAACATTCAACAATCTTTCAGTCCTTACTTGACTGCTAGTTATGAAAAACATTGCTTATTCATTAAGATGGAACAGTGTCCACAGCTTCTTCGGAGACCCTTGCCTCCCCAAATCTCTCATGTATCATCATATAAGAAGAAATTTCACAGAGGTATGTTTATTAGTCAGATACATGTTTCAACCTTTATGTATTTTCCATAGAAATTCCATGCCTAACATAGCTCAGAATTGCAATAGTTAAGGACACTTACTAGTAATCATAACTTACAAATGTTTGTCATAACATAAGTTTAACAATTCTGCAAGAATAATCATTGATTCTCATTTGTGGGTTTGGTAGATACATATTTGCAGATTGGTAAGATTTTTTTTGTAACCCCAATTCAATACATACTGGTGGCTTTTTCTCAGTCCTTCGTGGGTCTGTGTAGATGAGTGAAAGTGAGTTGTCGGACACACATGCTCCAAGCTGAGATAGAGCAAGGTCAACCTCTACTGCTTTGATTCAATTCTCACACCATAAAAAAGTGTCATGTCTCTTAACTTGTGTTGCTGATTTCACCTTTCAAAACGGTCCTAAGCATAGTGCTGAAGTGCACTATCTAAAGTTTTCCTTGCACTCTATCATACCAGGAAGAAGTAGTATTTGAAAGTAAATCAGTGGCAAATGTATACTATAAACTTAAGGGCAACCACTACTTTTTTAAGAGAAGCATAAGTAATGTGCTGAGAAAATGAGATTATGACATGCTCACTTAAAACCAGAAAGACAAATGGGCCAGCCACATACTCAGCGGATTAAAGTGCCCACAAGCATACACAGGGTCTGGCCGGGTTTTGCACCTGGACCTGCCATGCCAGCCCTGCCTCCGGTGTGTGCTGAGACAGCAAATTGAGACTGGGCATGGTGGCACAGGCCTATAATCCCAGCTCTTGGAAGGCTGTAAACAAGCAGATCACTATTAGTCTGATCTACACCATGTAGACCTTTCCCTAAAAAAAACAAACAAACAAGGAGAAGAGAGTCAAGATTTCTTAAAAGGGTACAAAATAACAGCAATGAATAGAAAACTTTATAAACACTGCAGATGTTAAGCTGCTAATATTACTAGTTCATTAAAATGTTAATTAAGCACCAATTAAAAGACATAAACTGCCAGAATGGATAAAAAATAAGATTCAGCTACTTATTATATGCAAGAAACTCTCTTCAAATTAAAATGCAGATTAAAAGTCATGGGGAAGAGAAAGATATACCATGCTAGCAATAAATAAAAGAAAATTACAATGGGTATTTTAATTTCCAACAGAGTCAACTTTAGAACAAGACAAGATTAGCAAAAATAAATAATTTGCTATTTATCCCTTGCCAGGAATCTAGGCTAAACGAAGCACCACAGTGCCTATTTTGCAAGCACAAGGTCCTGAGTTTGATTATGGGTAACAACACCAACAAAATAATAAGTAATGTAATGTTACATAAAGTGAGAAATTCTCCAGAAACACATAACAGTACTCAAACTGTGTATTTATAACTGAGTGAAAATGTGTGAGGCAAAACTTGATATAATTGTAAGGAGATCTATTAAGGTTGTAGGTTTCAGCATCCCTTTATCAGTACTTGACATACATTGACAGGCAGAAAATCGGCAAGGATGTAACTGTGGACTGAACAGCACCACTTATCAGGTTGATCTAATTGACATTTCTAGAATACTTTCTGCACCATCAGTAACATATACAGTTTTCTCAAACCCTATGGGATAGGGCTGGGGAGATAGCTTAGTAGAATAAGTGCTTGCCTGGCAGTGTAAGGGCCTAAGTTCAATCCCCAGTTCTGCCAAAAAAAAAAAAAAAAAAAAAAAAAAAGGTTTTAAAAAAATCCTATGGGATAACACCAAATAAACTATGTTCTGGAACATGAAGTAAATATAACATACTTATTTATTTTATATATTTGGTCCAGGATTTCACTATGCAGCTTGGACTCATAGCGACCCTCCTGTGTAGGCACTTAGTCCACTGAACTGTCTCACCAGCCCTAATACTACCAAATTTAAAAGACTAGGTATCAAACAAAATATGCTCTCAGACTACAATAGAATGAAACTAAAACTCATTAAATGAATAGATATTCTAAAATAGTTTGGGCAATAAACATTAAGTAACATGTAGGCCAAAGGACTCTTAAAATATTTAAGAATACTTTGAATGAAATGAAAATAGTTTATCAAAATTTGTGGCAAACAGTGAAAACAAAACTCAGCGGGTATGTCTGGCTTTGAATGTACATATATTATAAAAGCAAAAATGATGTAAAACAAATAATTTGAAGTTTTACCTTAGGAAATTAGAAAAAGAAGACAAAAAATAAGGAAATAATAAAAATTTGATTAGAAAACAGTAAAATTTAAAAAGTAAATATTTGAGAAAATAGCAAATTCTTTTTTTTGCAATATTATACTACTGAGCTACCTCCCACCCACACACACACAAATTCTTTAAAAATATTGTTAAAATGTTTTAAACTCTACTCAAGCCAAAAAGAGAGATAAAGAACAAATTACTAATCCTAGAAATGAAGAAAGGTCTTCCCTTCTAGTCCCTGAGACATTAAAAAGTAAAATAATATTATGGACAACTCTACATTCATGCAAAACATTTAAAGAAATTCTACCACCAGTTAGCTATAATCTCTTACACAAAATAGAAGCAGAGGGACCAATTCTTAATTCATAGAAAGCATATTCTAACACTAAAACCTTCCTTACTAAAAAGAAAAAATATAGACTAATATTACTGTGAATATAGTAAATATTTCTTAAGTAAATGAAATCCAACAATGTATAAAAAACATATACCTCAACCAAGTAGGTTTTATTTTAAATATGTAAATCTGGTTTAACATTCAAATGTTAATCTAATCCATTACCTCAATAAGCTCGAGAATAAAAAACACATGATCATAATAATATAGGAAAGTATATGTCAAAATTCAACACACAGTTCTGAAGAAACTCTCAGCAAACCAAGAATAAAGAAGAACCTCCTCAACTTGATACGAGAATATCTACCAAACAGCCATAGCTAACCTTATCCTTCATATGGAATAACTAGACTTTCCTGTAAGGTGAAGAATAAGAAAAGAACGTCTCTTTTCATCACTTCGATTCAATATTGTATTGAAAACTTTTTTTTTTTGAAAACTTTTAAATAACACAATAAGTAAATGAACTAATAGCTTAACCAGTTTATTCTTTAGAATAAAGAAATGTCTTTGTTCACAGATGCATGATTATGTATATATAACAAATTCAAAAGAATCAATGAAACAATTCTTGTACATAATAAGCAATTATAGCATGCTTATACAAAGATCCAAAGATGTAAGTTGATTATTGTATGCAAGAGCCAATTACTTTCCTATATACCAGAAATGAACAATTAGAACTTGAAATTTAAAACACTGTCTTTTGTGCAATGACAGTGTCACAGGCAATAAGGTTTATCTGACGTGAGATTATTGAAAATTAAAATGCTACAGCTTATATTAGTTCCCCCAAATAATATTTACTTATAAATGACAAAATGTATGTACAGGAGCTATGCAAGTAAAGCTACAAAATTGCAAACAAAAGCCTCAAACATGGTCTAAATGAAGATATAGTCCAGCTCATGACCTGAAGGACTTAATATTGTTGGCATGTCATTTCTTCTCAGCTTGACTTATAGATTCAATGCAGTTTCAGTTAAAATTTGTATAAATTATAAAAATTTAAAATACAGACGTTATGAAAAAAATAAATAAATAAAAAATAAAATACAGAAGTTATGTAGAAAGACAAAAACATTATAATGCAGAACATAATACTGAAAAATAAGACTGTCCTGCCCAACTTCAAGACTAGTAATAGAGCTATAGTAATTAAGACAGTGTTGTATTTGTCAAAATAATAGTCATATACATAAATAGGAGAGAAAAGACAGCACAGAAATAAATTCACAGAAATACAGTCTACTGATATTTAAAAAACAAAGACAGTACAATGAAGAAGATAGTCTTTTCAAGGATGGGACCAAAACAATTAGGCATCCTCAGGCAAAACAGTAATCTAGCTGGACATGTTGGTACACATCTCTAGTCTAGGGAGGATGACTTGAACCAAAGAGTTTACAGAGAGCCTGTGCAGCATAATGAGACCCCAATTCAAAAACAAAAAGACTTTTAACATGAAATGAATGTACAAATGCAAAACCATAAAAGTTCTAGAACATAATGTAGGAGAAAATTTAGATGACTTTAGGTTTGGTGATGACTTTTTGGCATAATATTAAAGGAATAATCTAAGGAAAGAAACAATTGATAAATTGAACTTCACTGAAATTTAAACTTCTACCCTGTTTATTTATTGTTGTTATTTTGGTTTTTGAAACAGGCTCTCATTATGTAGTTCAGGCTGGTTTTGAAGCTGTTGTGTGGCTCAGATTGGCCTGTAATTTATAACAATCATCCTGCTTCAGTCTCCTGAGTGCTGCGGTGATAGGTGTGTGCCATGACACCTGGCTAAGACACTGTTAAAATAATGAGAGGACAATCCAGAGACTGAAATAAAATGTTTGAAAAATAGAAGTCTAATAAAGGAGTTCAAGCCAAAATTTAAAAAGAATGTTTAAATTAAGTAATGAAGAAATAATCCAATTTTAAAAATGAGTGACATTCAGATAGCAAATAAGCATGTGGTACACTGGTTAACATTGTATGTCATTGTTGGACAATTGTACTGCTGATTTCTGCTGATATGCTGAAAGGAACAGCTGATGCTTAAATTTTTTTCTCTCTCCTTTTTAATTTGTTATGATTTTTTGACCAAGCTTACAGACTTATATCTAAGAATCTGAGCAACTAATCTGAAGACAACAGTATACAATATAACAACCATTGTTTAATTCTTGCCATTTTTTTTCAACTCTTTTATTGTTTAAATTTAACAATGGTTATATTACATATTTTCATCATCGGATAAGTTTAGATTAATACATACAGGTATATACGATTGATCAAACAACTAAACATTAACCTTTCTAAATCCACATTACTTTTTTTTTTTCTTTTCCCCCTTTTTTTCTTTGAAAGTTGACATATTGCATATTGTCCTCACAATCATTCTATAGAGTGCAGTGTGTGGGCATGACCCACCTCCCTACTAATGTTGCATAGAAAAAAGAAAGAAAGAAAGAAAAAAAAAACAGGAAAGAATATACTTCTCTTTGGACTAA
>PVJA010047168.1:0-14807 GCA_004027025.1 Myocastor coypus
AAAAAAAACCTGCAGTCAAATAATTTGAGACACAGGGATGGGGCTGGGACTGGCGCTCGGTGCCCAGAGTGCTTTTCCTAGTGCTCCTCCTGTCTGTCCTCTTCACATCCTCCAGAGCATCCATCCACACAGCCAGCTCCTCCTTACCTTGCTGGAGCTCTTGCCATACCTCTTGGGACAACAAGGAAAATCTTCCTGTGGCCCTTGTGTCAATTTCCCAGGAATTGTATAGCAGAGTACAACAAAGTAATTGGCTTTAATAACAAAGACGTCTTACTTAAAAGCTCAGAATCAAAGTGTCCCCAAAGCCATTGTTCTCATGAAACCTGTGGGAAGAATTTGTCCTTGCCACCTATTAGCTGGTCACCCATCTTAGACATTCATTAGTCCTACTGCTATTACTGCCCCAGTCTCTGCCTCTGCCGTCATATGCTTTTCTTTCTCCACGGATGTCTGTGTTTTCTTTTAGGTAATTGGTTGGTTTATTATGTTTTGTGCTGAATAATGAGCCAAGAGCCTGTGCATGTTAAGCGCACATTCTATGGTTGAATTATACCACCAAGTTATATTTTTGTAGAAAGACAACAGTTACACTGAATTGGGAGTACATTGTACTCCTCTAGCACCTCATCTTAAGGAATTGGATCTTCAATGGCTCTACATTCCGATCAGGTCCTGTTAGAGAGACTGGACGCTGGGACACTGGTGTTGCTGTTTGGAAGCATACGGGTCAGCCCATGTTACCTGTGGAAACCTTGCCTGGCTGGCCCTACCTCCCTCTCTGAGTGTCCTTTTTTTGTTTTGCTAGTATCTAGGTGTTTCCATGTGGGGCTGCATAAGAAGGAGAGGGGAAAAAACAAAGGAAGGGACAAGGTAAATAAAGATATTAGACAAAAAAATGGAAACACAGCTTTTGTAAATAAGGAGTAGAATTATTTGTCCTATTTTGTGGGTTCTTTCCATTCTGCGTCATGGAGCTGTGGTCATTTTGATCCTTCTCTAGAATATCTTTCAGTAAACTATACAGGGTTGGCTTTGTCATCAAGAAATTCTTTGGTTGTTGTTTGTCCTGGAAGTATTTCACTTCTCAATTGAACTTGAAAGAGAGTTTTGCAGAGTATAGCAGTTTGGGCTGGAATTTGTTTTCTTGCAAGACTTGAGGTATTTTGCTCCATGCTCTTCTTAACTTGATGGTTTTTAAAGGAAAATCTCCTGTTATTCTAAAGAGTTTTCCTTTAAATGTGATCTGTTTCTTTTTCTCTAGCAGCTTTTAGTATACTGTTCCTGTACTGATCTTGATTATTATATGTCTGGGTGTGGTTTTAGTTAGATTGGCATTATTTGGAGTTCTATATGCTTCAGTTACCTGAATGTCAGATTAATTCTCCATATTTGGGAAGTTTTCTGCTATTACTTCTTTCCATATTTGTTTTATATCATTTGTACAAATTCCTTCTTTCTCATTGATGCATATTAGTCTTACATTGTTCATCCTTGCATCATCTTGCAGATGTTGAATTATTGTTTCTTGCATCTTGTTGTTATTAAGAGGCCTTTTCTTACCGCTTCATTAGCTGCAATGGTGTCTTTAAGGATGAATCCACAAGATATTGCAAATAATTAAACACAGGAGAAAAACAGATATACAAAAGCAGTGTTTCAATTATTTTTTTATATACAGCAGCAGAATATGTTAGTCAGCATATTCTACAAATGGACTTCTCCTGCACCCTATGGGTCATGATTCTGTCTGGCTCTACAGGGTGGACATCAAAGAAATAGAAGTAGCTCAGTCCTACAAGTGACACCTGGCCACCAGTAAGCATCATGGACACTGTCCGTGTACTCGACATACTACAACTTTGTGTGATATCCTATCCTCAAACTGTTAGAAGTTCTGGTCGTATATTTGCCATTCCAGTGTTTATATTATGCATTATTCTTAGTAATTCTTTACTACCATGGAAACTTTTTATTAGTTGATATCTTTGTATATATTCACCTATTCAAATACTCTCTGAGTACTCTGAATCAATTAGATATTTGTTCATATGATACACAACATTTTGGCCTCTAAGTTGAAGTCATGTTTTGATTTGAATTTTGGAATATTGTTTTGAAGTGTTTAATTTTAATTAATTGATATTTAATTAATTTTTTGAATATTGTTTAATTATACTTTTTGTTTTATGATTTATACTGTATCTCTCACTTACAATCTACTTATAAGATATGGTATGATATTTTCTCCTAGTATTAGAAACTTTAAAAAGAAAAACAAATACATATATATATATATATATATATATATATATATATATATATACACACACACAAGGATACATATATATAGTATAGATATATAGCTATTTTGTCTTAGTTCACTGAGAATAAGTTGGTATTAATATGGTTTAAACAAGACACCAGGTCTGTACCTTTTCCTCTGAATAGCTACTATAAAGACAACAATATACATGGTATTAATTATAACCATCCTACTAACTTGTTCTGAAACTTTTTCATTGCTGTTTTATCTTCTTTTCTCATTAAAATGAACTTAAAAAATTCAAAAAAAGATAAAAAAAATAAGGAGTAGAGGGGCCTGGCGGGATGGCTCAGTGGTCTAAAGCGCCTGCTTGGGAAAGCTTGGGCGGCTTCAGGGACTGTGGTTCGATCCCCGGCACCACATGCTGTGCCAGCCCTGCCTTCGGGGCGGGCTGAGCCAGCCATAAAAATGAGTGAATAAACAAATAAAGGTTCTGAAACAAGAATAAATAAATAAATAAATAAATAAGGAGTAGAGAAGAGGTTGAAGGGAAGGAGGAGGAAATGGTAAAAGTAGAAGAATTGGGCTACATTATGTACAGGTCCAAATTCCGTATAATGAATGTGATCACTATGCATGTCTAAAATGTACTGCTATAAATTTTTTTTTTTAAAAAACGTATGTCCTCCTAAAGTGCTCACAGCTGGAGTTTTTCAGAAGTGGATGGATCTGGGGTGTATGAATATGAATTAAGGGTGTGAGGTAACTAATTTGGTCCACTAATTGGTTTAGTACACAGTTCCGGGTGTGGACAAGGGAAAGATCCATCCTGTGTATGGGTGGCACCAACCAGCAGGCTTGGACGAGACACAAGGGGAAAGAAGGGGAGGCAGCAGGGTGACGCTTGCTGCTTGCTGCTTGCTTTCTGCCTGCGTTGTGCTGACTGTTTCTCCTCAGCGATGCCATCTTGACTTTGAGCCAGACCACTGGAGTGAATCCTCTACAAACTGTGAGCTAAAATAAACCTTTCCTCCTTTAAATTTTGGTTATAAGCTATTTTGTCTCAGCAGGCAGAAAGTAACTAAGACAGTCATGATCACTTCCGTCTCCATACAGCTTTTTTTTCAAAAGACAGAGGGAGTCTCTTGCTGAGGAGTTTTGCTGAGCAGTTCCATCTTGCCCTTGCATGTGTGCTCCTTCCTTTCTCCCCGTAGCCTCCACTTCATTTATTTATTTATTTATTTATTTATTTATTTATTTATTTATTTATTTATTTATAATATTTGGTTATTTGTATTGGGTTGTTGCTAGGTCTCACTATGCAGCTCACACTCATGGTGATCCTCTTGCTCAGCTTCCCCAGCGCTAGATTATAAGTATGCACCCCTTCGCCTGAACTCTGGCCAGCTCAGCCTACCGTGGGGACAAGGACAGCATGGCATATGGTGCCAGGGATCAAGTTGTAGTCCCTGCACTTGTCTAAGCAGGCTGTTTTGCTGGCCCTCCACTCCCATTTGACCTCCAGAATTCATCTTTCCTGTCTCTCCAGGATGCCCTTCATGAAACCCTCATCCTGCGATCTTTCCTCTGACTTCACATAATATCACTGACACCACATACTGAGGCTCATTTCACATAGGAAATAATTGGGCTAATGTCCCTTCAAGGTACCCACTATCTTCCTGTAGAATGTAAATGCTGACATTTGCATGTAGTGGAAAAGGAACTAATGTAATTTAGATAATATCCCAGCACGTTTGAGGAAGAATGAATTAAATAGAATTCAATCTAATCTGTGAACCTCACTGACTTCTCTTTTGTTTTGCCATGTGATTTCCTCACCTTCTGTGTTTCCTGTCATTGTGATACTGTCTGCCACATAGCAATGAGTAGAGCCCAATCAGAGCTCTAGGCCAGGCCTCTACCTTTGGCCCTCCAGAACTGTATGCTAAAGAAACTCTTACCTTTTACATACAAAGCCTCTGGCATTTTGTTGTACTAACAGAAAGTGAACTAATACAATGGAGACAACTATGCATGATACAAAGTATTACACAATAAGGACATTAGCAGTTGAGGAAAACTCTATTTGTCCAGTATACTGCTGATGAAAAGGTCTATTCTTCCAAAGGGACAGAGATGTAATCCAATCTGCCCATCCATGGGAATTACTTTAGGTTATTTCTCACAGTAATTTTTCAGCTTCATTCAATGGGCTAAAATCTGAATAGTGTAAGAATATTTTCAGTATTTGATTTTGCAGTATTTATAAAGTACTATTGCGACCTCAACATTTCTGTGTTTTTTGTTAAATGCAGATAGACAAAAAATTTAAAAGTATTACTCACAATCTTTCATGCCCAAGATATCAGTTAAAGCAAACAGTATGATATATGCTTCTACTCATTTGTTAAATTCACATTTTATTACTCTTCTCAGATTTAGTTGTGTTCTTAGAACAGAAACTTAAAGATAGATTTAAAAAGATTTTTGCCTCAATATAGACCAGCTACCTGGTGGTTAGTGCTATAATATCTGGATTCCAGAACACAGGCAGGCGAGTAGCTTCATATGCTGTCCTGTGAAGGCAAAAGCAGCAAAAGTGAAATGTAGCTTCCATTTTCTGCTTGGAACTGTCTCATGTCACCTTCATCTACAAGTTATATGACTGAGCCTGAAGTGAAAGAGCAAGTCTGGAGTGTGTCAAATTAGAGTGTGCATAGGTGCATTGATTCATAAACTAATAACTCCTCCATTGATCATGGATTAGCTCTATAATAACTGATTATTTAGAGCCACTAGACAAGATATTTTAGTGTTGTTCTTTAAAGATGCATTACTTCTGCCAGACAGACCTTTACAGAGTTTCCTTATGCTTACATTCACATTGAAACTTCACTTTCTTTAAAAACAGATTTTAGCGTTACTAGAATAAATACCCTAATTTTGAATGTAAAATATACTTAGATATAGTAATAATTTTGCTACCTAAATTAAATGCCAGTGAATTCTGTTCTTTTTTATTATTGTATTTTAAATCAAAATATAGTTTACAGGTGATGAGGAATAGGAAATGACTACAGTTTAGGAAAATTTGTAACAGTTCAAAAAATATAATATTTTGAATCAATAATAGTCTATAATCTACTCATAGAAGTTCTTGTCAAATATGCTTCCATTCATTTTATGTTAAATTATACCTCTCTGGCTTAAAAAGTCAAAAATTCTGCAAAAATTACATTTAGCAATTTTCTAATATCACTTTGTCCCACCTCCCATTTTGAATTATTTTATCTGTATGCATACTACTATGAACTCAAGTCTTATCATCAACTCTTGTTGCTAGCCAATGGTTCAGATTTTTGCTATTGTCATCTCCTTGGATGTTAGATTTTGAACACAATATTTATTTGGCTAATGGTATGTTTCCCCTCCTTTATGTTTATCTTCAATGAACTGACAGTAAACGTGTTATTCTATTTTCACAATTTCTCATGAAGTCACATACTGAACCATCAATATATCAGGCTTCTTATAAGAGCCGGTACAAGGATAAACAGAGAAATAGGTTAGAAAGAGGAAATCTTTATAAACAACTCTGAACTTTTGCATTGCTTATATATATATAAGGATAAACCTTGATTCCAGAAGGCATTACTTAGAAAACTCTATCATTATTTTCATATCATAACAATTTAATTAAATTTTCCTTAGAAAATCAGATTATATCCCCTTTTGTTTTCTCCTTTCCTTTCTTTGAAAGTTGACATATTGCATACTGTCCTCACAATCGTTCTACAGAGTACAGTGTGTGGGCATGACCCACCTCCCTATTGATGTTGCTTAGAAAAAAAAAGAAAGAAAAAAGGAGAAAAAAGGGAAAAGAATATATTTCTCTTTGGACTAAGAGGAAGCAGATACATACACAGTCAAATGTTCTGCAATTGTAGTGGGCCACCAGTGAAGCTTGTGATGTTGGAGGCTATTGAATCTAAGTCTCCTATAGCTCATCTCACTAATCTAGCTCTGCCTTTCATGCATTGTAATTAAGATTATAAAATTCTGTTTTTATTTGCTTTTACATACATAAGACCTATAACATTATAAATCTAGAATGAATTTTATTTTTCTAGCCTCACGTAATTCATTTAACAAGAGAATCACAATATAAATTATAAGGCAGGTAAAATAGAAATTGAACTACAATTCATTTGTAGTTCTATGTGTCACTAGAGCTTTGTGCTTAAAATTTTAAATAGTGAAATAAAGCATTAACTCTAGGGTCTGATATATTTGTTTTGCACATTCAAATTTTAGTATTCACCAGAAATATTTTATGAGATTTAAATAATTTACTTAAGATTGAAACACATTGCTTTTTCTTGTCTACTTTTTGTTTAAAACTACAGAATGACTGAAGTGATGAACGATATTACCACTTAAATTGCATCTTCTTCAGAGATGTTGAGTTTATTAAAGTTAGTTGTTCATTAATCATTCACATAAATTACTAGCATATCACACTAAAACTAAAGGATCAAAGGTATCTGTTGGAGTAGATGAAAAGAAACATTTGAATTAGCAGTGATGCAGTTTTGATTCTTAAACAATTTATATGAACTCATACTCATTTGTAGTTTGGTTGTGAAATCAGCTACTGGTTTTTAATTATTTTGACTCTCGTATAGGACTTTGAAATTGTGAGTTCATATGCCAATAATAAATACCATTTACCCAAAGGAGTTCAACAAGTTAATGCGTGAGAATTACAGAGGTGCAACTGAAGCAATGTCCTCATTGCTCTTGGAATAAACAGCTGACAATAGCAGACAATCTCATTTCCTTTCTTACTAACATTACATTTTCCTAAATAGAAAAGAAGCTTGATGAATCTGTTTAGATTTTAAGTATGGGGCCACAACACCAACTCTGTGACTTAGTATCCAAGAATCAGAGATAGAATCAGATGGTTCATAATTGAAAACAAAGGAACTTACTTGAAAATTCCAAGGATCAGGTGTATAGCTCAGAGTACTAAAGCACCTTCTTAGGCAGGCACAGTGACAGGGGTTCTATCTCCTGAGTGTTGTGCCAGCTCCATCCTGGGGCAGACTGAGACTGTGAAGAAAACTGAGTGTGCTACTGGGAGCCTATAGTCTCAGCTCTTGGGAGGCTGAAAACAAGAGCATCACTATGAATCAGATGAGCATTATGAGACCCTGTAGATCCTGTACTAAAATACATATAAAAAAATTCTTTTGACCTTCCTAACTCAGATATCTAAGTATTACAAAACAATTAAAATAAACTATTTAATTTTCACATATTAATTGATTGTTTTCATTTCTTCTCATTTTTCATTATTACAATTAATTTTAGTTTTAAATCCTATCAATGAATTTTAAGTTAAACTAGTTAACTTGAATTCTAATTTTTCTACACTTTTAACATATCTATATTAGTTACTTCAGACCATGCTATTAAAAATGTGACAGTTTGTGTTCATCACAGAAGTCCAACTTTAGATTTGGCCTTTTTTACAAAGCAATTTGAGAGACAAAGTTGTTTCAACATATGAATATACATTCATGTTTCCCTTTGTAATTTACTATTTGTTTTCTTTCCTGTAGTAAGACTTTGCTCATTTCATCAGTAGAAGTAAAAGTAGCAAATTCATATCCTTGTGAAGTAGTTATTTCCTACATTGCTCTGTCAGGGACTCCATCATTTTTCTATTCTCTAATTTTTTATCGATGTCTTCTTTAGCAGTATTGAAGTCTGTCATTATGGTTATCCTTTCCTTAATTCAAAGATTTTTTCTGTTCTGTTCTCCTCTCTACTTTTCTGTAGTTGTTCCCCTACTTGGGATTTAGACATGTCTTTGTTAACTTTAGATATTATTTCTGCTCTGATTTCCTCCATACGTCTCCCCAGCTGTTTTTCCACTTCATGTATTTCTTCCTTCACTCCATATGCCATCTCTGATCTCAGCTGCTCCACAAGTCTCCGCACTTGTCTGTCTGCCCCAAACGCCACCAATTCAGAGGTTTCATCTGCATGATTCCCACTTTCCTCCATGGCAAAGCCCCGAGACTGCATCCCACTCCTTGTTGTTATCATTTTGTATGGAAGCGACCTCTGCACCTTGGTGGCGTCATGCTGTAAGTGTCTATGGGCCTTTGGTCTGGAGCCTCCAAGCTGGCTCCCCCACAGAAGTTCCCGGCTTCCTGCCGGAGCTCAGGCTGCCGGCCACTGAGAAGCACCAAGGGTATGGTCTGTAGATGGAGGTGGAGCCCTGGAACTGAGGAGTCCTGGCAGGCTCGTGGACCAGATTGGCCGCCAGATGAGATGTATGATGGGCTCGGTAGTGGAGCCTGGGCAGGAGGGATTAAAAAAAAAACAAAAAAAAAAAGGGGGGGGAAAGGGGAAGGGGAAGGCGGGCCAAGGATCCTGACCCAGCCGGTGAGCCAAAGAGAAGCAGAGGGCCCTAGGAACCCCACCCGGCAGGCGCGTGGGCCCTGTTGGCTGGGCCTCTTGTGAAGTAGTTATAAGGAATGACTTCACTTAAGGTATAGAGGATGATTAATCAATTTTAAGTAGAGAATAGGAAGATTTAGATTCTTCTTTTTTCTTTTTTTTTTTTACTTTATGAAAACTCCCTACTTGGGATGGTGGGGGCTCAAGTTAGAACTTGCATATATTGTTCTGCAAGTGAGGGCTGGTTCTTACAATATTCATCATGGTGACCAGCAATACATCACAAAAATCAGTTGTTTCTAAGAAATAAAAATAACTGGAAGTGTTACCTGGGCAACTAACAAAGTTAAGTATACTGGGTGGAGGTTGCTGGTTATGTTCTGTTACAAGAACACTGCAATATAGTTTGCTCAGTCTGCCCTGGGGGGTGGGGCTGGTGTAGTATGTAGTGCTGGAGATAGAACCGCAGTCCCTGTGGTTGCCTAAGCTTGCCTAAGTAGGCGCTTTAGACCACTACGCCATCTTGCCAGCCTGTTATGTAGGCTTGGAAAACACCATCTTTTTTTAATTTTAATGAATTTCACTGTGATATTTTCCTACAATATGTATTAGTCATGCTTATTCACCCTTTTATTGAACTTTTTTCTTCTCCTTTGTTCAACTACTGCCTAGTATCTCCTTTCCCTCTTCTACTTTCACATATGTATGATTATTTTCACACATGAGAGAGGACATGTAATACGTACTTTTCTGCGTCTGGTTTATTTCGATTAACGTTATATTCTCTAGCTCTCCAATATCATCCATTTATCCATTCATTGCTGATGACAACCAATTTTGTTCCATATTTTTGCTACTGTGAATCATGCTTCTCGAAACTAGATATGTAGGTATCTTTTTACACTATCATATTGTATCTCATTTTCAGTTTTTGAGGAAAATATCATAGTTATCCTTAATGGCTGTACTAATTTACTTTATAACCAACAGTGTATAAGGGCTCCCTTTCTTTCCCTTTTATCACCAGTACATTTTCAAATTATTGTAACTTTGGGTTCAGGAGATAGCTTAGCAGTCTCAGCACCTGCCTAGCAAACACAAGGTCCCAAGTTGGAACATTGGTGCCACATGCTGTGCAGGTCCCAAAGGCGGGTGTGGTGGTATACTCCTGTAATCCCAGAACTGGAGAGGCTGAAATAGGAGGATCACTATGTCTCAACAGCATAACAAAACCTTGTACAAATAGATAAGCAAATTTATATATATATATATATATATATATATATATATATATATATATATAACTGTAATTCTTCCAATAAGATTGAGATGATACTCATTGTAGGTTTACTTGTATTTCCCTGATGGCTAAAGATACTGAACAGTTTTCACATGTTAATTAATTATGTGCATTTCTTCTGAATGTTTTCATTAATTATTATAATTAATTTTTATTTTTAAATCAAATCAATGAACTTTAAGTCAAACTAGTTAACTTTAACTAATTTTTCTACACTTTAAACTACCTATATTAGTCACTTCAGACCATGTTATTAAAATGTGACAATTTTATTCATCATAGATGTCCATTTCTAGATGTAGTTTTTGAATTTGATCTGATATATTTCAACTCTTTATGTGTTTTGAATATTAGGCCTTTGTCTGAGGAAGTTGGCTAATACTTTTTGACACTTTTTGGAATGTCTTTTCACTCTGTTGGTGATTTCTTTTGCTGTGTAACAGTTTTTATAAGGTGAAATCCCAGTTGTTGATTATGTGAAATATTTTCCCTGAAGTATGAGTTTTGTTTATAATTTTTATGTGCTTTCTCTTCTAGTAGATTTAGTGTTTCTGTTTTAATATTTAGATCTTTGAAGAGAAAGAAAGCAATATATGTATATGCTAAGATAGTTTTACTACCAATTGTTGTTAAGTTCTTGAAAAGAGAGGTCCATGCCTATATCATTTGGTCATTTTTTCATGTCTATTTCTTGTGATATGGATACATATCTGAAGAGAACAATATGCAGTGTATTAACCATTGTTGCTCTCCTATAATCCTGTTTTGAAATTTTATACCATTGGTTTTATTACTTTAAAATAAAGAAGAATAAAAACTACAGACAATGTAAATTAAAAACACACAGTTTTAATATCTTTCAGCCAAGCAGTCAAAAGCACAATTAGGTGAGGATCCTTCCATAATTTTGTTTTGTGTATCTCAGAAGAGTATACTGTAGTCTAGTTTTATTCTATAACAGTGATATTGTTTTATTGTTCCTATTTATATACCCTCTTATAGGAGATTCCAGTCATGTCAAGATTGCAAATTAGTTAAGCTATTGACTCCCTCTAGCAGGTTAAGCATAGGGAAACTGAGAGAAGGAAAACACTATAGACTCTTGAAAATATGAAAGAAAGGCTACTTGATAATGGTTGTGGCAATGCAGGTAGCTGGCTGTATCTTGTGACAAAGACTTTGGCTAAGCTGTTACAGCACAAATCTAGAAGAGGAGTTTAAATACTTTTTCTGAGGAGCCACTGGGGATGAAGACATATTCACCTATAGCAAAGCACAAAGGGAAGGCAGGACTACCATATAAATGGATAAGATGATTCACACTGCGTTTTAATGAATTTCAAAGGATTTCATGAATATAGAGCTCTTGGGAGCCAGATAGCCACTTGCAGATGACAAACATTTGTTGGCCTGGCAGATACTTGATTCATCCTACCTTGTGGATACATGCTTATAGAATAGAGCCAGCCACCAGTGTAGAAAACACATGCAGCTTCCTCTTGTCCTTGACTTATTCTCACTTAAAAATGTCATAAGATACTGAGGAATAGCAGAAAATTATAGTACCAGTGTAGGAAGGTATCATCAATATAGGTGGAGAAAGGGTGAAGGACTTTTTAAAAAGTGCTTTAGTCACAGTGTAGAGGTGAGAACTATTCTCAAAAGAGCCTAGATTATTGAAAACTTTCTGCCTTGAGTTTAGTGCAAGACCATAAAAATTCCAAATTCCATGGCATGGGGATACTGTGACTGCTTAACTGAATCCAAATCAGGGCAACAGGGAACTAGAGTGCAGCCCACAACGCTGCACCTTAAAGTCTAAGACGTGGAAGAGACCCACACATGACCCCTGGGGAGGACTAGAGATTGTTCTTTGAAGGCCATAGTGTAGGAAAGACCTAATGCCCAAGATTGGGCAGAAACGCTACATAAAGCCATAAGAAAACCATTTTTAAACTAGAATAACAAGAAATTAAAACAGCAAAAGTATAAAGTAACCAAAGCAGTAACAAAATCCAAACAGAGCCTAATTCTTGAATAAATTTACTTAGCTTCATATAATAATAATAATCCTCAAAGAAGAAATGATATTTACCCCAAGCACAAATACTACTTTCATGCATATCTACCATTCTATCCTTCTTAAAATTAATATTAAAAAGGATATACACACACATAAGTGCATCCACACACACAAACAAAATGAAGAGAAAAACATCCTGTCAAAAGATGAAGCAATTAATAGAGTGGAACTCAGAGATGACTGAGATGTTGGAATTTTCAGGCAAGGAATTAAAAATAAAAATGTAATAAAAAGGTAGATTACATGTATCAGTGGATGTGAACCTTCAGTAGAGAAGTGCATTTAATCTGAGTTTTGTAAAAATGCTGAGCTCCATAACCTTAATAAGAGACATAAAGGATGCCTTTGATGCTCTCGCCAGCTGACTTGATAATGAAGAAAGTCCTGAGACTGAAATTGGATCAACACTAATTATCTGACCTATCAAAGAGTAAAAGAAAAACAAAACAAAACAAAACAGAGTAGAAAAAAGGACTCAAAACTGTAATACAATAATACCAGCCTGATTTACATCTCATTAGATTCTCAGGCAAAACAGAAGAAAATATGAATCAGAGGAAATACTTGATGAGAAAGTAATTGAAAATGTTTTGCAAAAATTAAAGATATCTAGTCTGGCCAAGTATCTCAGCAGATTAAAGCACCTGCAAGCAGGGATCGAACCCTGGGACCTGCCATACTGGACCCACCCTGGGGTATGCTGAGATGGCAATTGAGACTGAGCGTGGTGGCATATGCCTGTAATCCCAGCTCTTGGGAGGCTATAAACAGGTGATCATTATGAGTCTGATCTAGTAGTGGGACTCTGAACACCCTATAGAGCCTTCCCGAAAAACTAAAAAAAAAAAAAAAAAAAAATTAAAGATTTCAAGGCTGGTCCTGGTGGCGCACGTCTGCAATCCCAGCACTTGGGAAGCTGAGGCAGGAGGATCAGTGCAAATTTGAGACCAGATTGCATAATTAGACCATCTCAAAAAGACCAAGAAAAAAAAAAAAAGATTTCAAACAACAGATAAGAATTTCATAGTACATCAAATAATTCACAGAATAAAAAATAATAGGCCACAGGTTAGGGATGTGTTTCAATGGTAGAGCTCTTACCTTCCATGCAAAAGGTCCTGTGTTTGGTTCCCAGCACCACACACACACACACACACACACACACACACACACACACGCACACGTGTACATGCATATGCAAGACAGACTACAAATCTGTAAAGAAAGAGATGACAATAGTGATCTGTTACTCTTCTGTCATTGCTGGGACAAATACCCAACACCCAAAATGAAGGAAGGAAAGGTTTATTTAGCTCACAGTTACTTAAGGTTTCAATCCACAATAAGCAGGCTCCAAAATAGGGTGGTAGAAGGCAGAGAACATTAGTTTATGGTGGTGGCAAAAAGCAAGAGAGCGAAATGAAGAAGTAGCAGCAACAATGGCAACAGAGAAACTGTTTTTGTGTCTCTCTGACACTACATTCAGTATACCTGCCCCAGGCTGGAGGAAGTACACACCCACTCATAAGCCCAGCTGTATTAAGACCCATAATCCCAGCCTTGGATCATGAGTCAATCTCAAAATCTAGAAGTCCCTGCCCCATGAGTGCATGAGACTTTAGCAGGGAGAACTAGACACAAACCATTAACAATAATATTATTTATATTCTTCACCTAACTGACATTTATAGAAGATTCAACATAAGCATAATATACATAATTTTAAAGCATAAAGGGACATAGCACAGATTTCATGTATATTTTTCATAATTCAAACTTGTTCAAATTTAAAACAGTGTACAATATACACTCTTAAATCCCAAATGAATTGAATGAGAAATGAGAAACAGATACTTGGAATAATTACTAAATGTTCTCCATCAAAGAATGTGCCTCTAAAAAAAAGTGGTCTCCAGGGGCTGGGGAGATAGCTCTGTAGCACAAGTGCCTGCCTGGCAAGCGCAAGGTCATGAGTTTGAACCTTGGTCCCACCAAACAAACAAAACAAAACAAAAAAAAACAACAAAGAATGTGTCTCTAATAACTTGTTGACCATAAAGACAATCCAAGAACACATTTGGAAACACCTCCAACTGAATAAAAATTAAAATGTTCTGTTCTTTCTGTCTGTTAGTGTTATGATTTATGTCTAGTTGTCCCTCCAAAGCCTCATGTAGTCATTGGGTGGGGATAGATTCCATAGATGGAGTCACTGGGATTATGTGTTTCAGTACTGATGGGATTATCGGTCTGAGTAGGGCTGGGACTATGGGTGTGGTCTAGGGCAGATATCCTAAGGCAGAGAGCCTGATAGGAGTATAAAGAGAGACAGAGAGAGCAACAGAGCTTTTGCTTCTGTTGCCCTGTTTGGTTGGTTACCTCTGCCACCATTTTGTTGCTGTTCCACCACCATGAACTGGATGCTCTCTGCCCTGTTCTACTCAGCTTTGGGCCAGCTGAATTTGGACTGAAACCTCCACGAATTGTGAGCTAAATAAGCCTTTCCTTCCTTCATTTTGAGTGTTGGGTATTTGTCCCAGCAACAAGTGAAAAGTAACTAACACAGTTAGCATATGATCTGAGACACTTGATTTTATTTTTTTATTTTTTGTCTTGTTTTTTTTTTTTTTTTTTTTTTTTTTTTTTTTTTTTTTTTTTTTTTTTTTTGTTTGTTTTTTTTT
>PVJA010047169.1:0-14769 GCA_004027025.1 Myocastor coypus
TTTTTTTTTTTTTTTTTTTGTCTTTTTGAGGCAGGGTCTCGCTATGCAGTTGAGGCTGGCCTTGAGCTCACTTTTATAGCCCAGGCTGGTCTCAAACTCACACCGATCCTCCTGCCTCAGCCTCCCGAGTGCTGGGATTACAGGTGTGCGCCACCACACCCAGCTCACCTGAACATTCCTAAGCAGGCTCTTTAGACCGCTGAGCCATCTTGTTGGCCCCCTAATTTTATTTTCTTGGATTTTAAAAATTTATTTTTTGAGACATTGTCTTGCTGTGAGGTCCAGGTTGGCCTTAGTTTACTATGTAGTCCAGGCTGTCCTCAAACTCATGATCCTCCTGGTTCAGTCTTTTGAATACTGGAGTAATATAGGGGTGTACCACTGCACTTGGCTACTTTTTTTGGAGTTTTACTGAGGTTTATTTTTTGTCAAAATTTCTGTGTTACGTCTTTTACATATAAATGTGTATATTATTATTATTATTATTATTATCATTATTATTATTATTTTTTGTCTTTTTGAGACAGGGTCTTGCTATGCAGCTCAGGCTGGCCTTAAGCTCACTTTTGCAGCCCAGGCTGGTCTGGAACTCGCACCGATCCTCCTGCCTCAGCCTCCCAAGTGCTGGGATTACAGGTGTGCGCCACCACACCCGGCTTATATTATTATTTAGTTATTGTTTGATTGATTAATTGATTGCTGTGTAGTTCAGGCTGGCCTTGAACTCACTATGTAGTCCAGGATGTCCTTGAACTTAAAGTGAGTGGTCCTTTTGCCTGTCCAAAGTGGGATTACAGCAATATGTCAACTTTCAAAGAAAAGAAGGGAGAAAAGGAAAAAAAAAAAAGTAATGTGGATTTAGAAAGGTTAATGTTTAATTGTTTGATCAATCTTATATACCTATATGTATTAATCTAAACTGATCTGATGATGAAAATATGTAATATAACCATTGTTAAATTTAAACAATAAAAAAATTGAAAAAACAAAAAACAAAACAACAACAACAACAAAAAAAAACAGTGGGATTACAGGTGTGTGCCACCACATTCATTTAAAAACTTCTTGTATAACTAATTAAAAACTTCAGAAATACTTTGGAAACTAAAGCAATGGCTTGTATTGTTATTTATTTTTTGTTTATTTTTGTGGCTGGCTTAGCCTGCTCTGGGGCGTGGGGCATGTAGTGTTGGGGATCGAATGCTCGTCTCTGTACCTTGCCTAAGCTTGCCTAAACAGATGCTTTAGGCTGCTTAGCTATCTTACTGACCCAGCAATGGCTTCTTTTTTTTTTTTTTTTTTGTCTTTTTGAGACAGGGTCTCGCTATGTGGTTGAGGCTGGCCTTGAGCTCACTTTTATAGCCCAGACTGGTCTTGAACTCACACCAATCCTCCTGCCTCAGCCTCCCGAGTGCTGGAATTACAGGCATGAGCCACCACGCCCGGCCTCAGCAATGGCTTCTTAAAACTAATTTTCCTCTTATTATTGACACTTACATACTAGTATTTTTTTTTTTACTAAAAAAGAATACAAAGTGAACATGCAGAATTACTTGGGAATGTTAGCAGTACTCATATATCTATGATCAATTCATTTGCATTTTTATTTGTTGGATTTAACAGTATAGATACCTGCAATGTTTTCCTTTTTCTAGAGTTTTATTTAGAAAGTGTTTTATATTAGATGTTGGGAGAAGCGTCAAAATTTTCTTACATAGTTGCTTTGTATTCTTTTTTTCTATAGATATTGTACCCCAAGATATTTGGACTACGAAGATTTGGAGCGCAAGTACTGGAAGAATTTAACTTTCGTGGCACCTATCTATGGTGCAGATATTAATGGGAGCATATATGATGAGGTAGATTTATTTTTCTAATAGATTTTATAAAGGATCATGATACAGGGTCTGTAGGGTCTCACTACATGGATCAGACTCCTAGTGATTCTCCTGTTTTCAGACTCCTAAGTGCTGGGATTACAGACACGCACCACCATGCCCAGTCTCATACACCCTCAGTGTGCCTGCCCTGGGGTTGGGCCTGCATGGCATGCCGGGATCACCTGTGTGCCTGTCTAAGCAGGTGCTTTAGTCTGCTGAGCTATTTGGCTGGCCCTGTGATACTTCTTCTTTTGTTACCTTCTTAGATAGCTAAAAAATAGCCATTTGTTATACTTTTGGGCTATCTATAATTGTTCAAAGTACAAGAGAAAATACAGGCTCATCAGAATTTCTGCAGCTTGTATTTTTATTTTTTAAAATTTCTTTCTTTCTTTCTTTCTTTCTTTCTTTCTTTCTTTCTTTCTTTCTTTCTTTCTTTCTTTCTTTGTCTTTTTGAGACAGGGTCTTGATGTACAGTTCAGGCTGGCCTTGAGCTCACTTTGGTAGCCCAGGATGGTCTCAAATTCACATCGGTCCTCATCCTCCTGTTCCAGCCTCCCAAGTGCTGGGATTACAGGCGTGAGCCACCATGCCTGGCTCTGTATTTTTAATTTTGAAATAGTGAGTCTTGCTTATTTACTCAAATTTGCACAAGAAATTTGAGCTTTGATACTAATTGGAGTGATTTTATTGATTGATTGATTAATTGACACAGGGTCTGACTATATAGTTCAGGCTGGCTTGAACTCACTGTGTAGTCTAGTCTGGCTTAGAACTAGGGATGGTCCCTCTGCAATAACCCTGCTTATGCCTCATAAGGCTTCCTGAGTACAGGTATGAGTCACCACACCTAGGCTTTAGAAGAAAACGTTTCTTCAGTTTACATCTTCCTTTAGCAGTGTTCTAGAATTCCCCATTGTTTTACTTCCTGTCTAACTCAGTATTGTCAATCTTCTGATTTTAGCTGTTCTTCTGGGGTATGTATAGTTATGTCTTGAGTTTATTTATTTAATTATTTATTTATTTTTTTCTTGTTTCAGAACCTTTATTTGTTTATTCACTCATTTTTATGGCTGGCTCAGCCCACCCTCAGGGCAGGGCTGGCACAGCATGTGGTGCTGGGGATTGAACCGCGGTCCCTGAAGCCGCCCAAGCTTCCCCAAGCAGGTGCTTTAGACCACTGAGCCTTCCCGCCGGGCCCTGTTTTTTTTATATTTAAATCTTCTGTTTATTCATTTGGTACAGTCTCACTCAGAGTCAAAGTGATTCTCCTGTCTTAGCCTCCCCAGTACTGGCATGTGCTGCCACACGCAGTTTTGGTGGCTGGCCTGAGCACCTGGGATTCTGGGACTGGCGTGGCATGTGGTACTGTGCTGGAGGCTGAACTCAGGTCCTTGTACTTTTGAGGCAGGCACTTAGACCACCAAGCTATCTCCCCAGCCCAAGACTTCCTGTTTTTTTTTTTTTTTTTTTTTGAGACAGGGTCTCACTGTGCAGTTCAGGCTGGCTTTGAGCTCACTTTTGTAGCCCAGGCTGGTCTCGAACTCACAACGATCCTTCTGCCTCAGCTTCTCAAGTGCTGGGATTACAGGTGTGAGCCACCACGTCCGGCAAGACTTCCTGTTTTAATGTTCTTCTTAGTGTATGAATGTAAAGATACTGTATGCATTCTAAATTGTTTTTATTAGCATAAACATAAAATATTTAAAAATTGGAAAATATTAATACTAAAACTAAAATCACTTGTGCTAACATTTGGAGACTATATTTTGTTTTGATGTTTTAAACTTAGGTTTCATAGTTGTAATTTTTAAGCAGATATGGTATTTTTTTTTTAATGAGCAGAATAGATTTATTGGGGGAAAAAAACTCCTGTTGGAGACAGGGACAGGAGGTGGGGTACCGAGTGGGTGGTCCCCCCAGATGTTGTATCTTGAACATAATTTGGTGTTATCTTCTTCCCACCTCACTTGTACACAGTATGAATTCTTTCCCATGATAGCTGTTCTTCAGTAGTGTGACTTCAAGGTGCTCTTTATGTTTTGTTTTCAGTAGTCAGATGGTTTTCCTAGGTGGATGGTACATGTGCAGTTAAGAGGGCTATGGGCAGGTGGAAGCTGGAAGAGTGTGTTGTTTCCTGGACTAGAATGTATTCTCTGTTGCCTACCTCAGAGAGTGGCAGTGGCCGCAGACAATAACTGATCTGTCTTTCTTCTGTAGCCCCTTCAGATAGGAGACTGTGTTGCTTTGTAAAGCAGAGAATATTTGACCTAAATGTCAGACAACTGCTTTTGCCTCAGTCTTTATGTGTAAAAGGGAAGGGATTGAAAAATTAGTCTCTGAGATTCCTCCGAGGTAAAAAATGTTTGGTGTATGGTAAGCAACATCTCTTCCAAAAATGTGAATTGAAACTTTTGATAATGAACCTTTGTGAGTTCTAGATTTCTTTCATATTAGATTTTTGTAAAATCAAAAACTTCTTTATGAGAAATAAATTGGCTGAGACATGGGAATCTTCATACAAAGATTTTTGTCTGAATGGAGTTTAGCCTATTGATAGCATTCCCCTTCTTCCCACAATGGGTTAGTTTAAGAAACTTTGTCCAGCAGATGGTGCTCCTGGACAACAAATTTATCTAAGGTTTTGGATTTCCAAATGAAAAGCAGTTTGCGTGTGTGTGTGTGTGTGTGTGTGTGTGTGTGTATATATATATATATATATATATATATATATATATATTTTATGTCAGGTTATCTTGAAGTTAAAAGTTTGAAGGCTGAACACTGAATTTCACATGCATAGCAAATATAATTATCCTACACATGATTTGGTACAGAGCATTACTGGCCTTGGATTGGAAAGTTGTGGTTCTGCTAAGTCAGTCTCCTAGGTTATGAGCCCTCACTATCTGCTGGCAGGTCTGCCTGTTCTGTAGTGAGTGCAGACTTAGTCTGCATGACTGTTTATTTATTTTTACCTAGTACAGGGTCCACAGGGTTTCACTACCCAGATCAGACTTGTAGTGATCCTCCTGTTTTTTCAGCTTCCTAAGTGCTGGGATTACAGGTGCGCACCACACGCCCAGTCTGTACATGATTCTTAAGTTATATGGGCTATGGGGTGAGCTTGCGTTCAGAATGTTCAATGAGTTCTAGAAGCTGACATGCAGAGGGTTGCTACCAGGGCAGGTGGGCCAAGATGGTCTAGTTTGTCAAAGGAAGAAGAGTTAAGCCCCAGGCACAGAGAGACATCAGAATATGTGGCTGTGCCCATGGGTGTGTTGCAACATGAGAGAACCCTGGCATCACTGTGGAGATGTCAGTCTGTCTTTCAAAGAACTTGCCCAGGGGTATATGCTCCCAAGCACATGGGGTTCTCATTGAGATAAAGAGCTACTGATCTTGGAATGTCTAGGCAGAGACTGATCTTATACCAAAATGGCATAAAGCAAAATGGAGTTGGCTAGGATGTAAATAGAATGTTCATACCTATTTAAACTTTTTTTTTGATAGCTGTTAAGTTTCACAATTACAATATATTTAAGTGCTTAATAAAGTGCTAACTTGTTAAACCCTCAAGTTTCTCACTTGTGCCCCAAGTGGTCAGTGAGAATGTGAAAAGTATAGGAATAGCTGGTGTTTGCCAGTGCAAGTGCTTACTAATTGCTGTGTGGTTTAGGTTCCCTGAGGGATAAGTAGCTCAGAGTGCAGCTGAGGTACACATGGGCAGTAGAAGCACTACAGTTGATGGAGTAAGTCTACTGTCTGTGCTCACTAACTGGGCAGTGTGCACGCTATAGTGGGATGGGAAATTTCATTGGGGAAATATTTGGGAACATCAGGTAGAATCACTGGAGGTATAAAACACAGGAAGAGTGTAAAACACAGAGGTGGAAAGCTAGAGTTGTAGTTGGAATTGGTTGGTGATTGTAAAATCATTGATGATTTCAGATGGAAGGAATTACCTGATGTTGCCAACACATTTCTAGACTAGGAGCCTGACGCTACAATTATGAGGACTTGCCATAGATAACTCTACTTAGTGGCAGAGCTGAGATGCCCATTTTCCAGTTCTCACTCCATTCCTTCAGATAGGCCCCAGGAAGGTGTTCTGAAATCTGATTCTGTAGTGGACTGCTGTCCTGAGGTCCTGAGAAGGCAACCCTCCCTGCAGTCTGGCCTTGCCTTTATGCTTATGGAAGAACTGACAAAGTGTGTGTACAGTCCTGCTCCTGGTTAGGTTTCCTTGTATTTTCAAGAAGGAAGATCTAGATTTCATCGTATACATCTTTAAAATTTTTATTTTTATATTAATGCTTAAAACTACATATTTGTGAGGTACTTGTGTTTTTGCTTATTAAAAATGTTTTGAAATGAAAACTTTTTGAAAGGGAATTTAGAAGTAGACTAAAATAATGTGTTACAAAAGGAACTCAGTTCTGCATCTAGAATGCATTTTAGAAGTGATTAGAAATTAGGTCAGTGTAGTGTTTCTGTACCAAAATTATTTTTCAGTGTTTTAACAAGAATTTATAGCAAAAGTATAAAACAAACAATGTCAGGCTGAGAAGATAGCTTGGTGGTCTAAGTGCATGCCTGGCAAGTGCAAGGACCTGGGTTGAATCCCTGGTACTGCATGACATGTCTCCCTGTGCCCAGCTGGCCACTGAAACCAAGTGTGGTGGTACATACCTGTAACCTCAGCTCTGGGGAGGCTGAGACAGGAGTATCACTATGGGTCCAAGCTGTATAGTGAGACTCTGTGCCAAAATCAGTCAATCAATCAATCAATCAATCAGTCGGTCAATGAATAAATCAATCTAATGTCACAATAGTGCAAGTAGTGATAAAGTTGTTATAAAATGAAGCAATATATGTAATAAAGCAATCATTATAAAGACATTTATAATGTAGTAGTTAGTGAATAAGCCAGAACTCTGTACAGGTAGATCTCTAGTCTTTGCATGATAAATCTCTAGCCTTTGCGTGCTCACAGTGAATTGTATCCAGCTTCCCCATCCTCTTGACCGAGGATAAAAGGAAGCAGGATTGAGTGGAACAGGTCCTGAGCTGCTCCCACCCAGCCAGCTTCCTGGGCGGGCTCATCAAAGCATGTTACCACCTGGCAGTGGCTTTCAGGGGTCACTGTAATAGTATGAATCTGAATCCCAGGAGTTATTTTTCAACCTAATTTAAAATTTTAGTAATTCATTAATTAATTTATTTTGCAGTACCAGGGATTGAACTCAGAACCTTGCACTTATTCTACTGAGCTATCTCCCTGGCCCAGCTAAAATTTGTTTTTAAAGGATATCACTAAAATTTTAATTTTATTTTTCTAGTTTGCAGGATTATAAGTGTGGCTTTAAAAAGTATTTTATGTATCTTCTGCAGGAGAAAATCTAGTTTAAAATTCAGGAAAATAGTTGCTTTCCTTTTTGTTGAAGGAATAATGTTAAGCCTATGTGTATGATCCAGCATATTCTGTACTGAGAATAAAAGTGGGACCATTGGCAACACCTTACTTTGATGATGAATAAAAGGAACATTCAACAGTACTAGTCCTTTGTTAAATGTCATGAGAGTGTGTTAAATCTAAAATTGTTTTAGGTGAGAAATAGCAGTAAAAAAAGGAAGGGTGACTTAAAAAGTCTTTGTGGAATCAGAAACAAAGGTATAGATAGTCCTTTAGTGAATTGGAAGAAACAGGTATATTCTTTATATAAACTGAGGTTTTCCCATAGTAAGTGGGAAACTTATTTTCCAGAATAAATTTCCCTTTTGTAAGACCATGCTACTGTCAAAACTCAAAACTTTGATATATAATACTTTCTTACTTTAACCAGCTAGTGACTGGGAATGTGTAGACCCATGAATATGTTTACTTAGAAGGAGATATGTCAGTCACATGGTTTTGCTACCATAATAGAGGTCTCAGAACCAATGTTTGACAGGAGTTGGGCATTTTCTTTTATGTAAAAATGTGAAACAAGGAGTTGAGGACTGGTATGGTAGTTGAACAATATCATTACGACTCATGCCCCTTCGAGTTTCTTTGGATGCCCCATGATGAGATCATTACATACATTCATATTCCCTTGGTAAGTGCCAGATCTGTCAGAATCATTCTGAATGTCCGGTGGAAAGCAGAGGTAGAGAAAGCAAAGGACATAGGGCCTATGTTTGCTGAGGCAGTCCCTTCAAAGCTCTCTCCTGGAAGTCTTACCCAGCCATGACTGTATACATTTTTCTGGCAAGAGCCCTACCATAACTGTGTTTAGCTGCAAGGGAAGCTGGAAATACAGTTTTGTTTTGTTTTTTTTTTCCTGGTTACATTGCTTTTCAATTCACTAGGATCTGTTGATAACGAAACAAAAAACAGATCCTGAGTACTTAGGCTTACTGTACCAGAAAAATTTATTATAAGACACACTGATTTGGAAATACAATATAATAAAATTTAAAGAGTTGGGTAAATGAAGAAGTTAAAATATAGAAACTATAAATACATTGGTAAAGATTATTGCATTTTTAATTTTCTATATGTAGAAATAATCTGTCAGAGTTTGAGCTCATTTTATTAAATGTTGAGTTAACCGATCCTCTTTAAAGGTTAGCAGAGCTTCTTATGATTGAAATACTCTTTTTTTTTTTTTTTTTTGTATTTTAGGTAAAGGTCTATAGTGTTCAGGGTCTCACTACACCTAGTGATCCACCTGTTTACAGCCTCCCAAGAACTGGCATTATAGGCATGCACTACCACGCCCAGGGTCAAATGCCATCTCAGAGCACAACAGTGATGGGGCTGGCATGGCAGGCCCGGGGATTGAACCCCTGACCCCTGCGCTTGCTTGCAGGCCCTTTAATCTGCTGAGCTATTTGGCCAGCCCTACTGATTCAAACACTCTTGATTTTCTGAAAAGACTATATGTAGATGTGTATAATGAAGCAAATGGCTTTTATTAATTATTTTTGTCATCTCTTATAAAAGTGGATGGATGTGAGTAAGTCCATGGATCTTGCATGTGGCCAGTATTTCTAAATTAATTCCTGCCCCCCTTTCTGCCTGTTCAGAACTTAATCTAGGCTCTCCTGCATTCTAGACAGGTGCTCTACTACTGAGCCTAGTTGTCCAGCTTTTTTTCATTTTCTTTTTAGTTCTCTCTCTCTCTCTCTCTCTCTCTCTCTCTTTCTCTTTCTCTTTCCTCTTTCTCTTTCTCTTTGATATAGAATCTTGCTAAATTACCTAGGCTGTCTTTGAATCCTCTGGGCACTGTAGTAGCTGGGTTTGCAGCTATGTACCACCTCTTGAAATAATCTCTTCCTCTTCCCTGTTTTCCTCCCAATTCTTTCTCTACCACTTCTTCCTTTTTTTTTTTTTTTTTTTTTGTGGCCTAGGTATTAAGCCCAGAACTTTTTGATGAGATACATTCCCAGTCCTTTAAAAATTTTCTTTCTTTTAAAAATTTTTTGGATAGGGTCCACTTAGTCACTATTGCCTAGGCTGGCTGTAAATGATGTGGAAGGCTCTTGACTAAGCTTCCCAGAGTGCTTCACTATAGGTGTGCATTGTTATGCCTTGCTTCTACATCTTCTTGATAAGTAGTTCTTTAAAGAGATAGAAAATGAAAACCAAAAAACTATTGTATTACTGATTTTCCTTTCTAGGTATTGGCAGATAGAGGGAAGATTCTATTTCTTCAGCTATATAAAACTTACTACATAGTTCAAACTTGACATTCTGATTTATTTACAGTCAGATGGCTTCAGAATTAGTGGAACAAGCTGGAGATAGCCTCTCATCCTGACCCTTGATTGTGGCTTTGTGAGAATGAGTGGTGAGATCCCAGATAAGACTTGTCTTTGTTACAGTTCTCTCATCATTACCTGACATTAATAACAGTTGGTACTAGTCTTTCTCATAGGAGAAAAGGAGATGACATCACTAACTTGTACAGGGCCTATTCCATTATATGCAGTGAATAAATGTTGGCTGCTGTTGGTGGCAATATTAAAGCAAAGCAAGACAGTCCTGAGACTATATAATGAGATACTCAGTGATCAAAAGAATTATATGAAAAAAATTGTCTTGTACAATTGTTACTGTAAGTAGAAGGCCAGAGCCACAAAAGATATTTGGGTAGAAGTTACTGCCTAAGAAAG
Organism: Myocastor coypus; assembly: GCA_004027025.1. Lineage (NCBI taxonomy): Eukaryota > Metazoa > Chordata > Mammalia > Rodentia > Myocastoridae > Myocastor > Myocastor coypus. Next base: position 10,044 of record PVJA010047169.1, read on the forward strand.
GACCCCTACTGTTTTTAAGACCTATACCACCATCTTGTCTTCTTGTCGGTAGGATCCTGCTTGAGAAGTGCTGCCACAGGATGTGACCCAGGAGGGTCTCTTTGTCATGGTATTTTCTTTATTCTTTCTGAAATGTAATCTCTGATTTTGTATGCATGGTCTGTTTAAATTTAAAGCACAATGGCACATTGAACCCATAAGCCCACTGTACAGTCAACAATTGAAGCTTAACAATACTGCTTCCTGACTTTTATCTGCGGTCCTTTCTTGCCAACACTGTGGTGGCCCGACTATCTGCTTGTTTGTTTTATGTATGTATGTATGTATGTATTATTTAGTGCATGTGTATTTTATTTCTTGCTTTACAAAAAATAGCTTTCTCATAAACATAGGTATTGGCTTATTTCTGACCTTGTTAAAAGTAATGCCACTTTATGTAGTCACCTGAGACTTAGATTTTTTCACACAGTATATAATGTGTTTCCTAGATGATTTGTATTAAGGTGTGTGCCACTGTGTTTTCATTTTTATTACTGTGTGGTAGTCTTCCTTTATGAACATACTTTTACATTTTTATTCTGCTAGTGATCATTTTCTTTCCTTTTCTATCTCATTTTTTCTTTCTTCATTTAAAGAAATGTAGCTGTTATGAATAATCCCTGTACATGGTTCCTGGTTTACTTGTATAAGCTTCTTTAAGGCATTTAGTGATGAATTTAAATTTTGTCTCAGTATGTGTTTAACTCTCCCATGTACTATTAAATTGTTTCCCAGGGGCTGGGGAAATAGCTCAGTAGAATAAGCACTTGCTTGGCCAGCAAGGGCTTGAGTTCAGTCCCTGGTCCCACAAACAAACAAACAAACAAACAAACAAAGTTTCCCAAACAAATTGTAACAATTTCTGTTCTTTTAGCTGTGTTTAATCTCTCTCGCTGTCTTGTTCTCTGTCTCTTTCTCTCTCCTTCCCCCCATATATATTACACACACACACACACACACACACACACACACACACACACGTCTTTTATGTAAAGACGGTGAGAGAGTGGCCTTTGAAATATATACAGTACATATATTGATTGTTGTGTCTTCTATTGGAGGTGTTTCAGTGGATCCTCCAGGGCCCCTTTTATGTCCCCAGTGTTGATGTTGTAGTAGTGTCCCACACTCATTGGCGAGTGATCATGGCTGTCCCACTGTAGACAAAGTGGCGAGTGCCATCTGAGGCAGCTCCCAGCATTATCCTGGTGGGTTTGGCAGATGTGCCTGCAAAGTGCATACGCCCCAGCAGAGCCTCTTCATTGCTCTGCTGCTGTGCAGAGCTCATCAGACAGTTTTGTTCTGGGCAGGGCCGAATCGTGCTTATCCTGGAGTTGGTTATTCAGTTTTCTCAATTACTTGGATTTAGCATTTTCCACTCTATTTGATTTGACACATTTGTTTGCTTGCATACTAAATGTCAGTACAGTGGTACATGGAGGATAAGCCATGCACATAGCCTGAATTCCTCTGAGGATTATACCTCCTGTACAGTGTCAGGCCAATTCCTAGACACATTTATGGAGTACCTGACACAGTTACTTAGTGTTGGGCGAGTGCATAATTAGTTTTAAAGTAGTTTTCTTAACCCCAAGTGCAGAGTCGACTAACTTTATATTTACAACCTGTCTCCAAACTCCCTCTTCCTTTGTCCTTTTAAAATTATTATAATAAATAAATAAATAAAATTATTATAATAAAGGTGAACTCTTTAATGCCTGCTCCCTTTTGACAAATGTGACCACATATGTATTTTGATTTACATATTGTTAAAAATTAGTCACTGTCCCCAAACATTTGAATTTTACACTTCACTTAAAATATTGATGGGACTGGGGAGATAGTTTGGTTGTCTGAGCACCTGCCTGGAAAGTGCAAGGACTCCAGTTCAGCCTCTGGGACTGCATTGTGTCACTGAAATCAGGTGTGGTGGCATATGCCTGTAATTCTAGCACTGGGGAGGCTGAGACAGGAGGATCACTGCAAGTTAAGTTGCACAGCAAGACCCTACACCAGATAAATAAACAAATAAATAAAAGATTTAAAAAATTGGAAGATTTGGCAGTATTTCTAGTAATAGTTATAGACAGGAACTGTATGGATGCCTCCTTTAGACAGGCTGGCAGGTTTCTAAATGTACTCCTTTTTTTTGAAGTCTACGTTCTACATTTTTTTAATCATCACAGAACAGGGGATTAAACTCATACCCTTGTGCTTGCCAGGAAAGCACTTATTCTACTGAGCTATCTCCCTAGCTCCCTGTACTTCTTTTTTTTTTTTGATGTTCACCTGCCTGCTTTCTTTGTTGCTATAAATTCTTTACTGCCTGAGTTTATACCTCCTGTTTTATCACTTGGCTCTGCATTCTGATGTGCTTTTTGGAACATGACATTGGTAAGCGTCATTGAGTGCTGGTGGGCTATGAACATCAGGAAATACTCAAAAGAAGCTGAAAACTATCCCTAGCTTTTTTTTCAAATTTTTCAAATTTTTATTTTTATTGGTATATGTTTATAGTATCTAATAATTGCATTCTCTGTGGGGGGTTGGTGCATGTATGTAAACGTCTTACTCTTTTTATGCTCCCTCAAGCTTTTTAGACTTTTTTTTTTTGTGGGACCAGGGTTGCACTTGCCAGGCAGGCATTTGTGCCACAGAGCTATCTCTCCAGCCCCCCTCAAGCTTTTTAAAATAAGATTTTAGTTAGGTAATTTTTTTTTTTTTTTTTTTTTTTTTTTTTTTTTTTTTTTTTTTTGTCTTTTTGAGACAGGGTCTCGCTATGCAGTTGAGGTTGGTCCTGAGCTCACTTTTGTAGCCCAGGCTGGTCTCGAACTCGCACCAATCCTCCTGCCTCAGCCTCCCGAGTGCTAGGATTACAGGCGTGCGCCACCACGCCTGGCGCTAGTTAGGTAATTTTTCAAAAGATTTTTCTAATATAAACTTGAAGATCCTATCTCCACTGCTGTTCTGTGTACAAGGCAGATGTGATTATATGCTGCTCTGAAGACCTTAGGTCGACAGTCCTGTTGGGGAAGGGCCTTGTTTTGAAGGTGGTTCTAGTAAGAGGTGGGATCTTTACTACAGTCCTCACAAGGTGGGCACTGTCTGTTGTGTCCTAAGGAGGCATCAATCTAGTCACCCCACTCTCTTGAAGAGCCACTGGGAGAACAGTAGTTTCTTTGACTGCTGAGTAGCAGAATCGGCATTCAGCTGGGGAACTTTGCACTCCATTCAGTGTATTCTAGTGTTAGGCGGTTCTTGGAGACTGAAGTTCTTCATTCCATTTTACTATTTGTTGAGCAAAGACAGAAAGAGTATGTCTGCTAAATGTGATTTTCCTAAGTTTATTAATTGTCAAATTTTTATTTTTATTTTTATTTTTTATTTTAGGGAAGGGCCTACAGGGTGTTCAGGGTCTCACTACTAGATCGGACTCATAGTGATTTGCCTGTTTACAGCCTCCCAAGAGCTGGGATTACAGGAGCGCCACCCTGCCCAGTCTCAATTGCCATCTCAGCATGCCACAGGGGTGGAGCTGGCACAGCAGGCAGGTCTGGGAATGGAACTCCTGCCCCCTGCACCTGCTTGCAGGCACTTTAATTCACTGAGCTGTTTGGCTGACCCCCCCCAATTGTCAAATTTTTGTCTTAGCCTTTTCTGTAATTTTTGACAGGTGTGCCATCATCTCAGTCAGTTTTTAAAGTTCATGCTATGTTTAATATATATTTCATAGTTTTATGATGTCTTTTTTTCTTACTATAATCTTAGTTTATCTTCATTTAGAAATGCCTTTTATGTTTTAATTGCACTTAATTTACACTATCTCTATTTTTCGGTGGCACAATCAAATTACATACATGAACTATGACAACAGAAGTGAATATACTTTGACCACTTCTTCCTACTGCCTGAATTCTGAAGTATCAGCTCAGATATAGTCAAGAACGATTTCTATCTTACTACTGAGTTACATTTAGGCTAATGCATTTAGAGAACTACATACCATACCATTTTTCCTAACATGTTCTGTGTAATACTGTTTCAAAAGAATGTAAATGTTTTATGTAAACAAGCGTCCCTTGTAGGGTAATATTTGAGCGGTGTGGAGTTAAGCACACTTAAATAGGGTTTCTGGACCTTTAGGGCCTACACAGTAGAACATCTTAGAACCTTTCAGGTACCTGTTAGCACTGTGACTAAGAGGGAGAATAGGCTTTTTGCTATTGATATGTTTTCTGCTTTGTCTGCTTCCAGTCACTTCGTTGTTTAATCCATAACACATTCAGCTGTGTTATGCCCTTAAGTTCTTGCTTTCTTCTTTACAGTTCTTATATTAGGGAGACTGTACGATATTTACACATATAGGTCTGGTTTATTTCGCTAATGAGTATATGTTCAATGTACATCCATTTATATATGAAGTCTTCAAACTTATCATTCTTTATGGATGAGTAGTATTCCATTGTATAAAAATATCACATTTTTAAAAACCATTCTTCAAATGATGGACATTTTGGTTGTTTCCAAGATTTGGCTATTACAAATTGGGCTGCTATAAACATAGGTGCACAGATATCGCTATGGTATGAGGTTTTCAGTTCTTCTGGGAAAATTCCCAGTAGGGGGATAGCTGGATTGAATGGAACTTCCAATTCTAGTTTTGTAAGGATCCTCCACACTGCTTTCC
>PVJA010047170.1:0-14785 GCA_004027025.1 Myocastor coypus
TTTTTTTTTTTTTTTTTTTTTTTTTTTTTTTTTTTTTTTTTTTTTTTTTTTTTTTTTTTTTTTTTTTTTTTTTTGTCTTTTTGAGACAGGGTCTCACTATGCAGTTCAGGCTGGCTTTGAGCTCACTTTTGTAGCCCAGGCTGGTCTCGAACTCACACCAATCCTCCTGCCTCAGCCTCCCAAGTGCTGGGATTACAGGCGTTTACCACCACACCCGGCATATAGCATATCTACTATTGCAATATAGGTTGAGTACAACATGAACTCAGAAATGGGCAGAGAGGGATATAGGACTGGAGGTAAAATTATGAGACTATTTTTCAGTTAAAACTTTTTATACTTAAAACATAGAGTAGAATAAAATCCCTATGTTCAGGCTTTTGTGACCCTTTATTTCAGGAAAATCCCAGAAACTATTCTACTTGAGTGGCTCCTAAAGAAAAAAAGAGATATCTTTGATAATTCTGTCCTTGATCACAAGACTCTCACGACCATATGAGTTTCACTCATCTGTTTAATGAAGAAACTTCAGATAGGACTGATGACCCGGTAGCTGGACAAGGCCTGTTCTGTGTTCAACAATTACAATATGGAAGGGGGTCAAAAGACAAAAAGCTAAAGTTATAGCTGTTGCAATTGGCACTACTTTGACTCCTCTGAAAAATCCTCCTGTAGATATGTAGCCAGAGCTAGGGTCAAGGGGACCCTCATCAGATTCTTTACTCCTGTTGTGATGGATCACTTTGAAGGTCAAATGTTTAACTAGGAGATTATAATAGTCCCAGTGTCCTAGTCCATTTATAGGAAGAGATTTTTTTTTTTTTTTTTGTCTTTTTTGAGACAGGGTCTCGGTATGCAGTTCTGGCTGGCCTTGAACTCACTTTTGTAGCCCAGGTTGGTCTCGAACTCGCACCCATCCTCCTGCCTCAGCCTCCCGAGTGCTGGGATTACAGGCGTGCGCCACCACGCCCGGCTATAGGAAGAGATTTAATAGAAAGATTTGGGACAAGTCTCAAATTCAAGCAAAGGCCAAAACAGATATTACTTCTTGGAACTATGCCAAGTCTCCCCGACCCAATTTAGCTGGCACATGGATCCTGTGGCACAGTATGTTCCTACCAGACTTACGAACACCTTCTTCTATGTACCAGAAAAAAAGGGAATTACTTCGGGTGTCATGGCTCAAAGGCTAGGATGTGAACCCCAACCAATGATGTAGTTTCCTAGATACAGTGGCTTAGGAGCAGTTGCAGCTACAATTATAATAGAAGAAGCTGCAAAACTAACTATAGGCCAGGTACAGTGGCTGTAATTCTAGCACTCAGGAGATTCAGGCAGGAGGACTGCTGAATTTGAAGTCAGTCTGAACCTAATAGCAAGATCTTGTCTCAAAATAAAGAAAACAACTCAGGTAAGACAGAAACTAGAAGTCCTGACTCCCCAACAGATCAGAGTGATTCTTGAGACCAAAGATTGCTTGTGGCCAACTGAGAAAAGTCTAATTAAGTATCAGGCCATGCATGCTCTTAGACATCCCTGAGGTTATTATAAAAACTTTTATTATTCTTCATCCTGTCTCTTTGATCTACAGGCTCAGAAGTTAGACACTCTTGTGAACAAGTAATTTCCCAGACCTAGGCAAGCAAGCAAGCAGAACATGGGTTCTGCTCCTCCAAAACCGTAAAGAATATGGTTCACTGGTGAAAATAGTTTTGTCCAAGAAGGACACCAAAGGGCAAGTTATGCATTTGTCAGTTCACAAAAGTCACTGAAGTGAGTCCCTTTGCTCCCTCAAAGAGCAGAACTCATAGCTCTTACTTGGGCTTCCTACTTACTCAGGAAAACATGAAACATTAAATATCTACACAGACCCAAAATCTGCCTTTCTGGTGCTACATGCCTTGGCAGAGATCTGGAAAGAAGGAGGATGTTGACTAGCAAGCAAATATCTATAAAATACAAGCAGGATATTCTGACTTTTAGGTAGCATAATACACACACACACACACACACACACACACACACACACACACACACACACACACCCATTCCAGCTAACCAATATATTTTAGTCTGTTAGTGGCCCAGGTGATAGTTCCTATCATAGTTCTGGTTCTTTTTGTCTCTTAGCAATGGCTGGCCACTATGATGGCACATTGTATAAACCAATTCCCAACTGACAAGCCATCCTGCCTCGGCACTTCCTGCTTGCTCATCCTGTGATGAGTCTACAGTAACACCCTGTAGCCCCGGTGCTAAATAAATTTTTTAAAAAGAATGAATGAATTATGGGAAATCAGAGTGTGTAGAGAGCAGCAAAGCCAGCTGAAGAATCAGGTGTGACCTGTTAATATAATCTCAAGACCTATATGCAGAACAGTTCCCAAAGCCCTGCATATGGACTTCTCACAAGAACTCAAGCCAATTTTCCTAGTTCTGACCACAGCCTGACCTGGCCCATGGGTTAGTCAGTGAGGACCCTAGAGGAGGAGTGCGAACTGAAGAGACAAACACGACAGGAGAAATGAGAAATGGAAACATGACAAGATTCTGATCAAGTCTCGATTATTCAAAAGGACACTTGGGTATATATATATTGGGCATGGGAATGAAGAAGTTCTGCTGTTGACGTCAGCAGGTATCTAGGCAACAGTGGGCGGTCTTGAGCATGTCAGTGATATCCAAGGCAACCAGGAGAGCATGTAACTTACATGGGAACTAGGCCAGGTGTAGGGGAATAAAACTTATCAAAGGACAAAGAAACAGAAACTTGCCGGGTGTGGTGGCGCACGCCTGTAAATCCAGCACTCGGGAGGCTGAGACAAGAGGATCGGTGCAAATTCGAGACCAACCTGGGGTACAAAAGTGAGCTCAAGGTCAGCCTGAACTGCATAGCAAGACCCTGTCTCAAAAAGACAAAAAAAAAAAAAAAAGGACAGACAGCATTAAGTCTTTGTCTCTTCTCTCACGCGCACAATGACCCACCTTCCCACTCCAGGGTGCACACCATTCCTTTTTTTTACTTTTACTTGGCCTCAACTCACTCTGTAGTACTTGTTCTGTTTCCTACCACTAGCAAAATAGTACTACTGTTTACACTTGTCTAAACCAACTCTTTGCTCAGGGCAGAAAGGACCTAGAGACCACTTCCAGGAGGAGACTCCAGCACCCCAAAATCTGGTAATACTAGGCCAGTTCATTGGAGTACTTTTTTTTTGTTTTGTTTTGCCTAAGTGGGGAAGGGTCAGAACTCATGGAAAGATGGCCTTCAGACTTTTCCTTACCCACTGTCTGATTTCTAGAGCACCCAATCTATAAGTCTTGCCTATTTGGTATTTAATTCTCCACTTTTACCTCTGTCTTTGCCACCTTGGAGGTAATGGTTCCTAGCAAATGTCAGATCTGGAAGTTATAACATTAAGTTTAACTTCAATTGTTGCCTCTTACGTGTGTGTGTGTGTGTGTGTGTGTGTGTGTGTGTGTGTGTGTGTGTGTTACTAGGGACTGAGCCCAAGGCCAGGGGCAAGTGCTCATCACTAGGCTATACTCCACCACAGTCATTACCAGTTTGTTTTGCTTCTATTTGGGGCTTTTGGAGGACTTTTGGTAGTACTAGGAATTGAGTTCAGGGAAGTATCTCTAGAACCTTTCCCCTTTTAAAAAAATTTGGGGACAGTTTTTTATTGATTTTTTTTCCTAGGCTAGCCACAAAGTTATGACCTCCTATCACAATCTCCCCAAACACTAGCCAGAATTGTCTTTTTTCTCTTTTCAAGGTAGTCATATTAACAGTTCCTTAGTCATTAACTGATGATTACAATACTTTGTAAGGTTTTGGTAGCATTCTAGTAAATGGCCTGTGAGGGAGTCCTTTCTAAAAGCTGCAAAGAAGGGGATAAATACAGGTGTTTGTTGTTTTCATAGGTGCCATGACTTTTTCCTTTACACATTGGAGAGAATTTTAACAAAAAAATAACCTTAATGACTTTGGAGTAGTGACAAAGATGATTATAAAGAGTAGTAATCCTGGGACAGTCACTGGTAGTGACTGTCACTCACATAAGGATGTGAGTCTCCATTGCTGGGAATGAGGCCTCAAATGGCAGAAGGGGATAACAGCTAACAGTGAGGAAAGTGTCAGGTACTGATTAAGAATTCTACAAGGGGCTGGTAAGATAGCTCTGTGGCACAAGTGCCTGCCTGGCAAGTGCAAGGTCGTGAGTTTGAACCCTAGTCCCACCAAAAAAAAAAAAAAAATTCTACAGTTGGGGCCGACGAGATGGCTCTGCAGTCTAAAATGCCTGCCTAGGAAAGTTTAGGCAGCTGCAGGGACCACGACTCAATCCCCAGCACCACATGCTGCGCCAGCCACACCACCAGGGCAGGCTGAGCCAGCCACCATAACACCAATAAATAAATGATATTTAAAAATAATAAATAAAATGTTAAAAAAAATAAAAATAATTCTACAGTTAAGAGCTCAGTTCACTACAGCTCAGTGGAAGGGTGCCACACAAGCTTCTGTAAAGTACTGAGTTTAATCCCAGCACCAGATAGAGAGAGAGAGAGAAAGAGAGAGAGAGAGAGAGACAGAGAGACAGAGAGAGAGAGAGAGAATTGTGTATACAATGATAGTTTGGGGCTGGGGAGATAGCTCAGTAGAATACATGCTTGACTGGCATGCACGAGGGCCTGAGTTCAAACCCTGGTCCCCCAAAAATAAATAAATTAAATAAATAAATAAATAAATACAATGATTATTTATTTATTTATTTTTTGTCTTTTTGAGACAGGGTCTCACTATGCAGTTCAGGCTGGCCTTGAGCTAAATTTTATAGCCAAGGCTGGTCTCAAACTCACACCAATCCTGCCTCCCTCAGCCTCCCAAGTGCTTGGATTATAGGTGTGCACCACTACACTCAGCTGATACCTGATAAAGTTTAAATAGAATGCTTTTATGTCAATTCCCTGGGGCCTAATACAGAGTGAACCTTCAGTACCTGGGAGCTGCTATTCGATTATCCCTCAGTATCAAGGAAGCTGGGCCAATGAGAAAAACCATTTGTCCTTGGGTTCTCCAAAGACCCCCAGTGCATGGTGAGGAGAACCCAAGGCAATTGGAGTAGGGAAAGGTCTGAGTGTTGAGTCCACTGTACATATCTACTTGTTACACTTCCTCAGAAAAAATCTGAGTCTCAGCATCTCTCAAACTTATTTTAGCCCCAGTAATCCTTTCCGGGGAAGTCTTGCTTTCAGTGTAGAGATGCAGGTTGGGGTCAGTACAGCACAGTGTCAGTCACCACGGGGTCAGTGGCTCTCTGGAAGAACAATGCCTCCCAAGCCTCAGCACACCTTCCTTTTGCCTGCTCTGGCTGTGCCAAGTCAGAGCCTGAATGAACTTTTGCTGAGATGCAGGGAGAGTGAGGTCCTCAGCAGTTGAGAAAGGAGGCCATCAGCCCCTGCTGTGTGCTTTGCCCATCCAAACTGCCATCATGCTACCCAGAGCCCAGGCAAGCCTTATGCATACCCCTGTGGCTCCTAGCAGATACATACTGTTACTACAGCAACATGTCTACTCTACTTCTTTGCATCCTTAACACTCAGACATCTTTTCTCTTTCATGGCTCCTAAAGCCCACACTGTTCAGTGACAGACTTGCAAAGGCCATAGTACTCCTGCTTCTGATGACAGGTTGTCAGTACATAGCGTTCCTTCCCCAGGCACCACTCTCACTAGTGTACCATCACTTCAAGTGCATGCCTTTTCCCTTTTGCTGTCTTTCTATCTGCTCATCCCATCCTCCTTCCCAAAGAACTGTGGCCAGGGGGCCAGGGCGATAGCTCAGGGGCACAAGTGCCTCCCTGGCAAGTGTAAGGTCCTGAGTTCAATCCCTGGTTCTGCAAAAACAAAAACAAAAAAACCCAAAGAACTGTGGCCTCTAGAGACTCTCTCCTCTCTTCAGAAAGCTGAAGGACTGGGATGGGGAGGCCACAATGAGGCTTTCCCTTGGGCTCTGGAGATATGGAAAGTTCTTGGAGTGAGCTCGGGTCATCCCGCATCTGGGTGATTCTTACTGGAAGGAGAATCGTCTCCTCATAGGTGGAGGAGAAAGAATGCAGCACAAAGCAAGAGCAGCAGTTGGAGAGCAGCCGGGTGGAAATGAAGAGACAGATGCCTAGACAGGGATCAGGGTGACCTGGAAGCAGGGCTGTGCCCTAGGCTGTGGAGGTGGCTTACACTGGCCCAAGCAGTAGGGTGGACTCAAGTGTGGCAAAGGAAACGTTATCTGTGCCAGGTGGCAACAAGTCCGTCATCTCTGAGCCTTGGTGTCCCCACTTGCACAGTAGGGTTGTGTGGACACTGCCAAGCCCCACCCAAGAATCACATTGGAGAGTAATTTCAAGCGTGGCCATCACCTTGGTCTGAGAAGTGAGCCAGGGAGCCAAAATTGGGGCAGGGAGCCTGAATTGTCTCAGTGAAGGCTCTGAGAGGCCAGAGGCCCCAAAGTCCTTGCTACCCATTTCTCAGAAGTGCCCTTGAAACAGCTGGAGACCAAAGTCCAGGTGGTAGAAAGACCTGCACTATGTATCAGCATAGTTGAAAGACCAAGTGCACAACTACCACAGGCTGTATTGCCTGAATCCAGAACAGAAGGAACAGCTGCTGCATACTGGTACACAGGGCACAGATGTGGGTCAAGAATGCCAAAAAGCACAAGGAGATCCTGGAGTATGTGCAGAGCTGCTATACCATCATCAGCACCCCTGCTTTTGCAGAACCTCAGGCTCTAGGAGCCACTAGTGGCTGAGCTTTAGGTGATTTTTTGCAGGTCAGTATGTGGCTGCTGCTCACCAGCTTCACCTGGCAGGTTCTTCAGGACAGAATAACACACCCCTCTACCTTCCACTCATACATAAAGTGGGGTATAGTAGACTTCATTGTGAAGGTGCCCTGGGAGTTAGAGCGCTGCTTGTGCATCTGCTGGGGAGAGATTCTTCTCCATCCTGCCCTGTCCTTTGGGCACACAAGTCTGGGGTCTTGAGTCTGATTGTGTAGGTAGTAGTGCTGATTGCCATTCTTGGCAGAACGGTGACAGCATGGGAATCTCCAGCATAATGCAGTCAGAGCAACATGTCAAGGAGGAGCTGGCCAAGAAGCAGGGCCAGCTATTTGGCAGAGCTCACGATGATGTTAACTCCTGCCACGTGAGGTTGGGCTTAAACAGAGGTGCCAGCCAAGGGGAAGGCTGGGGCTAGACCCAGACAGATTTTTCACATCCTGGGGACAGATGACCCCAGGTTCCTTCAGAGTCCTTCAGTATAGGCCTGTGACTGTTTCTTACTCCTGGACTCTGTTAGAAGTAGACAGCCCAGGGCTCCTCTGAGGTCTGGCCACCATCATCCCTGTTAGAGCCCTAAGGACCCCTCATCCTAGAGACAGTTTGATGGGAATTTCCTTGGATTCAGGCTGGATTCTAATCTTAGCTCCCTTGGCCACTGTGTCAATGTTTCATTATTGCTGAGCCTCAGTTTCTAAAGAGGATTAGCATTTTCCTTAAAGAAATGTTGAATGAACTTTTGAGTTCTCCAGAAGACCCCCAGTGCATGGTGAGGAGAACCCAAGGCAGTTGGAGTAGAAAAAGGTCTGAGTGTTGAGTCCACTGTACATGTCAACTTGTTACAATGTCCACACAAAAATCTGAGTCTCAGTATTTCTCAAACTTATTTTAGCCCCAGTAATCTCTTCCTGGGAAGTCTTGCTTTCAATATAGAGATGCAGGTCAGGGTCATCTCTACATTGATGGGTAGAGACTGAGGGTTAAATTAATGCACACAATGCATTATCTGATGCTAGAGTAGCGTGTTTGACAAACATGGGTTGGCTCCCTCTGATTCTCTACATCTGTAGTCTAAAGTCCAAGTAGTGCGAAAGGAGGTTCCGAGGCTTCAGGGCAGATGCAGGAGGCCTTGTGCTGCAGATGCCCCTATGCTGTGTATGGGCCTACACTTAGGAAGCAGCAAGTCAACCCCTGCCCTTAGCTAGGGGTTTTCCCCAGATAGGGTTTAAGAGCCAGGTGGCCTAAGGTCTGAAGCAGCAGAGAGACAAGACCCTGTGCAACCTGTGTCAGCACACAAACACCTAGTAGCAGCTCCTAGACAGCTTCCGCTACACATGCAAGTTATGGCTCAGCTTCAGCAAGAGTAGATGTAGGACAACATGGCCTTGGATGGGGTTCACCAGGAGCTGCATAATACTCAGGTGATGGAGCCACTGAGGTCTGACCCTTCAGGAGAGCCACTGAGGTCTGACCCTTCAGGAGAGCCAGGAATACAGTGACACAGTGATACCAGAAGCAGCCATCAAAACAGCTAAGCCTCCTCGCTCTGTCTGGGGAAGGTGAGTGGAGACTCCAAGGGGATAGACAAGAGAGTAAGAAGGACACATGACAAAAGTGAATTGAGGAGGGACAACTTTAGAGCCTTTAAAGTGATGGACTAGTAACTATCTCCCAGCAGGTGGCTGCCCATAGCAAAAGAGGTGGGGTTCATGAAAATGCATGCAGAGTTTCCTTGGCCTGACAGGATATGATCATTCCAGAGAATATGAACTGCTTAGAGACCCTTTCTAGACACCCCCGTAGTTCCCCTTTGAACACCCCAATTCCTTAGTTTCCCCACCCATTGATTCCTTTGAATCCTATACCCTCCCCATGAGCCAATAGTCAGGCTCAGCCCGTCCCAAAGGCAGGGCCGGCGCAGCATGTGGTGCCGGGGATCAAACCGCGGTCCCTAAGCCATTCAAACTTTTCCAAGCAGGGGCTTTAGACCACTGAGCCATCCCGCCGGGCCCCTGGAGGTAGCATTTTAAAAGCAGCTCTACCTGGTGCCCAGGAAAAGTGGGCTGAGCTGCATAAGCAGCTGAGAGAACAGAATGGGCAGTGCAGGCACCTGGCCCAGGACAATCCTGAGGAGGAGGCCCAGAACCTGGGAATAAGGACAACTGTGTGTCTGGGTGGCATACCAGGCCCGAAAGAAGCAGCTGGTGAGTGAATCTGTCCTCTGTGCCTGGAGCCCTGACCCTGCTTTTCTAGCTCCAGATCCACTGGTTGTGGAAGGTCACACAAGACAATCTGGAGCTCGAGAACTCGGTAGAGGATCAGGAACATCTCTGTCTGCAGCTCTCCCAGAACACAGACACTATTAGTGAGCTGGTCCATGGTCCAAAGCAGCAGGAGTTGTAGAACGTAGGGGTAAGGTAGCCTGGTAAGTGAGCCCTGACCATTGTCCCACTCCCTGCCAAGAAGACATTACTCTGCACCCAAAGCAAAAGGCAGTACTAAAGAGCAGCATAGGGAGAAGGAGCCCGTCAACCATCTGGCAGAGAACAGGTATGACCTTTGCACAGGGCCTGACATTTTTGTAGCCTGAGCTGGGGCCAAGTGCTGAGTCCTTCTCCTTCCATGGAAAGCTGCTAATGCTGCAGGAGCCTGTGTTGAGGCCCGTGGGTGAATGCAGGGAGTGCCGAGGCGAGTTTATAGCACCTACTCGGGAGTCCTGCTGAGGAGGCCACTCCAGAGTCCAAAAACACCAAGGAAGTTGCAGCTGCAACCAAGGAGGGTGTTAAATCTTGTGGGAGGAGCAGGCCAGGGGTAGAAGGGTACAGGGTGGCCTAGCCCTCAACACCTGCTGCTCTCTCTGGAGAGCTTCCGGAGAGGAGCCTTGTGAACAGTGGGGAGGGTGCACCAGAAGAGGCTGAGGCTGGGCCCTGCCCCCAGAAGCTCCCCTCAGCAGACCCTGATGCACCTGCATGCAAGCCATATCCCTAGCCCTGGGCGCCACCCTGTATTACTTTTCCCACCTGGCTGACAAGAATGGCAACATGGAGATCCGTGTGATCTAAAGAGACTGAAAGCCAAAGCCTAGAGAAAGGGGGCCTAGAGCTCTGAGCCCCCAGCACTGCTGCCCTGTTCAGCCCCTTCCCACCCTATCCCTGACTCTTCTTCATAGGCAGGGCTTTTGTCTTTTATTAAAGCTCAAGATAACTATGGAAAAAAGTTATGTACACCTTTTAAAATTTCTGACTTCAGGCCTCAACCTCTCTTGTGCAGCTGCCACCTTCCCTGCTGAGTCCTTCTTTCTGGGTTGGGGACAGGAGTACCTGAGCCTGGCCCAGCAGAGGCTACAGCTTGACCATGTGTGACAGAACCTGCCTTGCTGCCTCCCAGAGCTTCCTCCCAGGGCCCAGGAACCAATACTCTCCAGTCTTCACGCTGCCCCTGCCTTTGTGGCTTCGGCTCCTGCCTCTACGGGTCAGCACAACCAGCTGCTGGCCGGCCCTGGCCCCATGAACCTTCTGGCCATGATGATGTTCACAGCTGAGCACGAGTTCCGGAGAATGAACAGCTCTTCCTAGAGGCACTGAATAAAGCACCCTACAATCTGACTTCCTGCTCAGACTGAGGCTGCACCCTCCATGCAGCCCCAAGACCCAGCAGTTCTCCTACCTTCGCCAAGCCACTAGCTCCTCGGGGAGGTGCGCACCAGGGCTGGGCACTGCCCAGGCCACTTAACAGTTCTTCATGCAGGCTGGGTGCCAGTGTTTCCTGTCCAGGAGCTGCAGCTCATGCCTCAAACTCTGCGGTGGAGCAGGAGGCTGAAGGAGTCGTGACCACTAAGGCTGACTCAGATGCCCAGCTATCTGGAGTCCAAGGAGGCAGGGCCTCCCCCAGCCCACCGCTGTGCACCCTCCCCTGATCTGCACCCAGATGCAGTGAGTCTTTGCACCTGGTCCTCTCCCAATAAAGAACATATTCATTAGGGAAAAAAAATTCAGACTTTAAAATTTAAAAAGCAAAAAAAGCAAATTATAGATAAGAATCTTTAAAGAAATAATTTTAGGTAAAAATATTTTTTAAAGGAAAATGTCTTTTTTTTTTTTTTTGGTGGGACCAAGGTTCAAACTCACAACCTTACACTTGCCTGGCAGACACTTGTGCCATAGAGCTATCTCCCCAGCCCCAAGGAAAATGCCTTTTTTATCTTTGAAAATTAAAAACAGAGTTCTCCTAGTCCCTTGGAGGCACTGCAGGTCTTCTCACCACTGGAGCTCAGACAGAGGCTGCTGGATGGGCTCATGGGAAGAGTATGACCTGTGCCTAGGAAATATTGTGTATTCTAGGCAAAAGGCTGTCCAGTAGCATAGTAGAGGTTGCAGCCAGCCAATGGGAAGATACTTATAATTATTTGGGACTGGGAAACGAATTTATTGGTAGCAGAAGACAGAAGAAGGAAGCAAGGATGGGGTTGTGGTGTCCTGGTGAAACAGTCCCTGTGTCTTTTCATCTGGAATAAATGGATTTGCTACTGCCTGGCCTTTCCTGTCCTTGTCCTCGGGTCTGGGGTCAGCAGCACATTTGCACGGAGCCGGGAGAAGGTTCTCCAGCAGAGGGCGGGCTTCTGGGCTATGCTGAGTGCCAGAGTCTGAGCAAGTTTGGCAGAGGTATGCTTGGTCCTCCGGGGCTGGTTTTGGAACCCTGGACGCTGCTTGCTGCTCGGTGATAGCGAGGGAAGGGGGTGCCGTGAGGGCCACAAGTGCAGTCCTATCCTAATGAGCTACAGATGTGAACCCGATCTAACGATGGGCAGGGATCTTGGAGTCCAGCGGGGTGCTGGACATTTATGCTAGAAAAGAAGTTCTTGGGGCTGTAGAGATGGCTGAGCGGTCTAAAGCACCTCCTTAGGCAAACTTAGGCAACCACAGGGACCGCAGTTCAATCCCCACCACCACATACTGCACCAGCCCCTCCCCCAGGGCAGGCTGAGCTGGCCATAACATAAAATAAAATAAAATAAAGAGGTTCTCTGTTTTTGGCTTGCAAGGCTGAAGAACTCAAGATTAGGCAAAGGCTGAAATCTGAAGTACTGGGCCATGAGCTGGTACCACATGGGAATGGCTGACTGCCTGTTAGGCCGTGGATCGCTATGGGCGAGTACAGCAGAGCAAGTGGCAGGTAGGGAGATGGCAGCCTGAGCCAGGGCTGTCTTCTTCCAAAGTAGTCACTCTAACGATCCCACCTGTCCCACAACCCCACTCTGGATAGTTTAGCTCTGAAGGAATATGCTAATTGCAATTTATTCCTTTTCTGTTTATGCTCAAAGTGGAAGGACTCCTCCTGATCCCTAACATCCCTGGTCCCTCATGCCCTCTGCAGGGGCACTTTGAAGAGTCAAATATAGAGGAATCCGAGGTCTGGGGTCCCACTGACTTAGGTTCAAAAGCCAGATTTGTTGCTTCCTAGCTGGATAGCTTTGATCTAAGCAATTTTCTTCTCTGAGCCTCAGTTTCCAGCTGTCAAAAGGCAGTGCTGCTTCGTCAGGTACTGTGACATCAACAGTTGGGTGCCTGCACCCTTGGTATTATAAATATATTGGACTCTAGAACAGGGTCTCACTAAGCTGCCCAGGCTGAGTTTGAACTTGTGATCCTCCTCCTGCCTCACCCTCCTGGGATGTTAGGCTTGTGCCACTATGGCCACCAATCTAGAGCAATTTACTCATTTAATATCCCATGACTGGGCTGAATTTAGAGAGTAGTATAAAATGGGACTATCAATATGATTTGAACACGAGTTGCCTTGAGGATATTTCCACTATAACCCACTTAGAGGACCAAAGGATTCCACCAACTCACCCAGTGTGACTGTGGATTGTGAAATTTTAACTACATCATTACCAGCTGATAAAAAGCAGGTGAAAGCTAAGAAAACTTATGGTGAGAGGAGTCTTAGTAGATAGCATGTCTAGTTCTTTATTTCAAATGCCATCATATTGCCTTAGTTTGTAATTCAGCTGTCTCTGGTTACAGCATCTGGTAGTTGTGTCAACTTACTTAGTGACCCACATATCAGCTACGAAGCTTAGCCCTTGAAAATGGCATGGAGTAGCTGAACTTCAGCTGAGAAAGTTTTAAAGCTGAAACAAGAGAATTGCCAGGAGATACTACAGGAAACCAGAAGAATTTGTAATTTAGTTCACTCTACAAGATTTCAGCAGTTCTAAAATGACAGAGCCACAACCTAATAATGGTTTTTCCTAGTACAATTTTTCCTTAGAAGCATAGTTTTTCTCTTGTCCAACCACATCCTAAGTTCTACTAAGATAATGAAGAAAAATTGGCTTATTTGGAAAATTAGTTTTATGAGATTTGCCTTGATGATGTGCATGAATGTAGCAAGAAGTGATCAACCGTAGCGGAAAACAATTTTTATAAAAGAAACTAATTTTGTCTGGTAAAATAACCCCTGTGGGGCTGCATGGCTGTATTCTCAGCAACTCAGGAGGCTGAGGCAGAAGGATTGCAAGTTTGAGGCCAGCCTGGGAAACTTAGTGAAATCTTGTCTCAAAAAATAAAATAAGGACCAGGAGTAGAGCTCAGGAGCTCTAGCTAGCACATACGAGGCTGTGGGTTTAATCCATATATGTAATTTTTGTCCTAGAGCAAAGGAAATACAAGACAAAATTGAAGACTAAGCATCGTTGACAGTTTGAGCAACTGTCAACTGTTTCTCAGCCTCCTTCACCCCTGAAAAATGACCACGCCTCCTCGACGTCATCTGTCCTTCTGTCCAATGAGCCTGGAGAAGTGAAGCCACGCCCATAACGTCCTCTCTAGAACTCATCACCTCTTAGATAACGCCTCTTTGGGGGTGGAGGGCAGGACTACACACCAGTTACTTGAAGAAATTCACCAGGACTCATGGGATTATGCTAATGCAGTTCCACCTTTCCCTGTCCGTGCCTCTACATTTCCCAAAAAACGCGCGGGCAAATACTGGTTAAGGCTAAGATAAAAAGTAAATTGCCCCACGATTCTGGCCTCAATGTCACAAATGAAACCAAGCGAGTTTGAGCCTAGGCTGAAGGGCAGGGCAGGCCACTGCACCTGTGCCTCTTCCCTCTCCAGCCCAGTGCGGCCCCGACTCCGTGTTTACTCCCTCGATCCCAGGCCCTGCGACAGCTGTGTGAATAGCTCAACAATATTGAATCTGAGTTACACCCACATTCGGGCCCAGAAGGATGAAAGGGTAAAGGCAGTACGATAGATGCACCAGTCCCCTGTTCCTTGCACCTTGGACGGGTTCACCTTAAAAAAAGGAGAAGGAAGCTGGGCGTGGTGGTGCACGTCTGTAATCCCAGCACTCGGGAGGCTGAGGCAGGAGGATCGGTGTGAGTTCGAGATCAGCCTGGGCCACAAAAGTGAGCTCAAGTCCAGCCTGAACTGCATAGTGAGACCCTGTCTCAAAAAGACAAAAAAAAAAAAAAAAAAAAAGGAGAAGGAGCGCAGCGCAAAACAAGCGCAGCAGTTGGAAAGCAGCTGGGTGGAAACGAAGAGACAGATGGCTGGACAGGGATGAGGGTGACCTGGAAGCAGGGCCGTGTCCTAGGCTGTAGAGGTGGCTTACAATGGCCTAAGGGGTAGGGTGGGCTCAAGGGCACTGTGACAAAGAAAACGCCGTCTGGGCCAGAAGATAGCAAGTCTGTCATCTCTGAGCCTTGGTGTCCCCACTTGTAGAAAGAAGTTGTGTGGACACTGCCAAGCCCCACCCAAGAATCACAATGGGGAGTAGTTTCGAGCATGGCCATCACCTTGATCTGAGAAGTGAGCCAGGGAGCCAAAGTTGGGGCAAAGAGCCTGAACTGGGGGGGGGGGGGGGGGGCAAGAACTGGGCGGAGGCTCTGAGAGGCCAGAGGCCTGGAGCCTGCTTCTTTACTCTCTGCTTCCTTTC
>PVJA010047172.1:0-14811 GCA_004027025.1 Myocastor coypus
CCTAGGAGTGTGCAGGTCCTTAGGCTTCATCCAGCACTTTGGTTGTATCTTTTACTAAGATATCCAGGTGTTTCATGTGTGGAGAGGAGGCCTGGAGGCTGGGAGGCTGGGAGCATCTGGTCTCCCGTGTTCTGTCCTCTGCGCCAAGGTCAAGGATATCAGATTTTGGGTCAGAATCCTGGGTACTATGTTAAACTGAATTGTATCCACTGGCAGATACCATAGTTCCCTGGCATAAGGTGAAGGACAAAATCAAATTCAAGAACCTGGGGTTGAAGCATAGAAGCTCTGCTGACTTTCCAAATGCAATCTGTTCCCTTTGTGTCCCCGCTTCTCTCTGAGGGTGCAGGGATAAAACTGCAGCAGAGACACGCTTGTCTGAGTTCTCAGAACAGAAATTCTTAGCTTGAGGACGAGAGGTGGTTTAGAGAGCAGGTATAACGTTCCAACTATCACAATTTCTTGGCTATGGAAAACATTCTCTGCACTTACCATTCTCCTCCTCCTCCTTTTCTTTCTTTCTTTCTTTCTTTCTTTCTTTCTTTCTTTTGTTTTTTTGTTCTTTCGTTCTTTCATTCTTCCGTTCCTCCTTTCTTCTTTCTTCTTCCTCTTCCTCTCCTCCTCCTTCTCCTCCTCCTCCTCCTCCTTCTCCTCCTTCTCCTCTTTCTCCTTCTCCTTCTCCTCCTCCTCCTTCTCCTTCTTCTCCTTCTCCTTCTCCTCCTTCTCCTTCTCCTCTTTCTCCTTTTTTGATGGTATGGAAGCTTGAAATATTCAGGAGACATAGAAAGGTACTATCTGGCCAGGCATGGTGGTGCACACCTGTAATCCCAGCACTTGGGAGGCTGAGGCAGGAGGATCAGTGCGAGTTCAAGACCAGCCTGGGCTACAAAAGTGAGCTCAAGGCCAGCCTGAACTGCATAGGGAGACCCTGTGACCAAAAAAAAAAAAAAAAAAAGAAAGGTACTGTCTGGGCCTTTCCACAGATTCACCCAGGCTGCTGAACTCCAACCCCAGGAGGCCCAATTTTCTTAGTCTTAAGTGGGAGTTTGAGGTCTGCATTTCTAAAGTATCCTAGAAAAGATAAATTATATTATGTCTGGGGAGAGCTCTGAGCTCCCTGCAGAAATAAAGTACTTTCTAGATCAGATGTCAGGCCTGGCTCTGCTCTACCTGCAGCCACCCTGTCTGCTGCACCACTGGAGGACCACATTCACCCCAGACTCTTTGGAACCAGTGCCTTGTGTGGCAAGCTAGTCTTGTCTGTTTGAATCAGGCCACAAGCACTTTCTTGGGAACTCTCGGCCACTTCTCGCGCCCTTTCCTCAGCTGCATGCACCCTCTGTCTAGCATGGTTTTTCTGGCTGTGGAAGAACCAGACCTGACAGGTAGCCCAGGTATAAAAATGGGATCCAACTTGGTCAACTGGTATTCTGTGGTGTATGATTCAGGGCAGGAGAACATTCATGGAGCAGGGATGACGTCATGTTCCCAGCCTGGCCCCCAGGTAGAGCAGCAGTGTGCATGTTGCAGGTGGTCCTTCGGTTCCATGGGCTTCGAGAAGACCTGTGCCTCAGCTGTGCAGCTTTGGAATTCTGGCTTGCTGTGGAGTTCCCCGATTACTTTTTTTTTTTTTTTTTTTTTTTAATTTTTTGAACTCAGGTCATTGAACTTACCAGGCAAGCGCTTATTCTACTGAGCTATTTCCCAGGCTCCTCCCCGATGACATTTAACGTTGAAGGTAGATTCCTAGGTCTTTCCCCATGAGAATCTAGATCTGAATGTCTCAGTGTCTGTCTCAGTTACTTTTATTGCTAGACAAAATACCCAGCACCCAAAATTATGAAAGGAAAGGTTCATTTAGCTCAGGGTTTGTGGAGATTTTGGTCCATAATCCGATGGCTCCAAGGCAGGGTGGCCCATGGCAGGGAGCAATAGTTGAAGGGAGCAGAAGACAGCAAAAAGGGCAAGAGCAAAAGCATCTGCCTCTCTTTCCACCCCTGGGGGAGGGAGCTGCACTAACACGATCTCCATGTCTTTCTCTTACAGAGATGAGTATATTTACACACTTCTCAAATGGACACAATGTGTCAACCATTCAAGGAGGGGTCACGTTGGCACACACAGATCCCAGCTGTTTCTGACACAGTCAGGCCTCAGTAGAGACAGACTGCCCTAGCCCCTTTTTCCAAAAGGTATCAGCCTGTAAAAAGCACACCCCACGCAGCTTTCTGAGCTGTCCTGTGTCTTACTTAGAGGGAGAGGGTGAGAGTTTCTTGTAAGGATGCTGGAGCAGGCACCCGCGTAACTATATTCATTATAAGAGCACATTACTGTGAGGCAGAACCACATTGTGAGCATTGCCCTGGGAGCAATAATGAGGCCTGCTTCGCTTTATTGAGGGACAGATAACTGAAAGTTACTTTTACATGAGGCAGCAGAATCGAATTGGGAAGAAACCAGCCATCTTGAAAATCCACTTGGTGATTTTACAACCTTTGCATAATTTCTACAAACTCTTGTGTTTTCCTTTCGTTCATCTATACTCTTGTTGCATGTGCACCTGTGTGTGGGAGAGAGAGACGCACAGGGGACTGCAATAGTCACTTGAAGCAGGAAGCGTGCCCAGGACATTTCCATCCTCCAAGACTGCAGTGCCTAAGAGAGATGGCAGGGGGAGTGCTGAGCCTGAGTCCCTACCTGTGACTCTCGGCCCAAACACAAACCCTGGTGCTACTTTCCTTCTGGACTGTGCTCCCATCCCAGGCCTTCGGGCTACAGTCTGGAGTTTGGGAACAGAGTGCTGCCCATTTTTTGAGGGCCGGTGGCACAGTTGGTCCAGAGTTTGCACTGGACAGGATGGAACTGAAGGCCTGACAGTCCTGAGTGCAGACTTCAGGCACTGTGAGTCCCACTTCCTGGGCAGCTCAGGAAGATGTCGCCATGCTACAGATGGAACCACAGGACCGAGCGTCAAGGCCTGTGTTCTCTCCGCTCAGTCCTGGGTAACTTGGCCTCTTTGCCATTTATCTCTTACTTCCTTCATAAGCAAAACAAAGGGAGTGAGAATGTAGGTTTCTTTGTGGGAGTGTGTGATACACGATGGCCGTGGGCATCTTAAGGGACCTAGTACATGTGCACTCCACGTCTTCATCCTTTTGTCTTCTGCCTCCCCGCTTGGCCCTCCCACCTCCCCCTGTCCTCAAGCCTCCTTCCTATCTTTGCAAAGCCTTCCTTCCTCTTCCCTATCATCTCTTCTGGTTTGCTCTTTAAATCACTTATATTTTGAGTTTGCAGCATAGTATCTGAGCATCTGTGTCTAGGCTGTGTACTGTCACACTCACAGCCTGCGACGGTGGGGCTGCTCTCCCTGCCTTTGCGTCCACCTTGGCCAGTCTGAAGAACAAGGGCACATGGATCTGACCTCTGCCCATGCACCCAGAAACACATGACCTCACAGTGACAAGCCCCCCAAGGTTGCCAGCCACTTCTGGGACTCTGCGATGCATTCATGTTTTAGACAATGTGCAAAAGCTTGACAAATGCCACTCCCTGTGTCCAAGGCTAAGGCTACTCTTTGACAGAAAAAAGTTAGTTTTCTTATGATGGTTTCAGTGTATCCTTGCCTAGAACTAATAAGGTAAATTGGCTAACTTGCTGGAGCTTTCTGAAATCCCAAGTTTTCTTCCCTAAGTACAGGCCCTGCGGTGAAGGTGGCTGAGAGTAGGAACAAAGCATTTCTTGTGAGCATTGCTCTGTGGCAGGAAGGCCTTGGCCTCTGCGCCATGCGCCAGAGCCCCCACGGAAATGATTAGGAGTACTTTATGCCAGCAGAGCTAGCACCTTAGCTGTGCATATGCAGAGCACTTTGTGAAGGTTAATTAACTTTCACAGTCCCTGTGGGAGGCTG
Source organism: Myocastor coypus (assembly GCA_004027025.1). Classification (NCBI taxonomy): domain Eukaryota; kingdom Metazoa; phylum Chordata; class Mammalia; order Rodentia; family Myocastoridae; genus Myocastor; species Myocastor coypus. The sequence goes on from PVJA010047172.1 coordinate 3,908, forward strand.
GCTGGGTAAGTTATTGCTGACTGCATCTCACCTCCTATTTTCCTGCCAGTGATCTGTTAAGGCTTCTATGTAAATTACAATTCGAACCTCCTGTATATATTAGAATCACAGTTTCCCCACTCCACTCCCTCATCACATCCCCATCCTCAGCTCTCCAGTACCTCAACAATGCACACATGCACATGCACACACACACACGCACACACATGCACACAGAAGCATCCTGTGGGCAGGGAGCTTTCACCAGAGCCAGACATGCAGGTGATATTATATCCTGTGTCAGTTGGACCTCGATTTTTTTGGCCTGGTTTCAGTGAGATTTGATGTTTCAGATCTGTCCCTGTCTGACCAAGGTCATAAGGTCACTGTCATCCTGCACCCAATAGGGTGTCGTTGTTGTATTTAAATGTCTGGCTTTTTTTTTTTTTTTTTTCTTTTTCTTTTCCAATTTTCTTTTTTTTTTTTTTTTTTTTTTTTTTTTTTTTTTTTTTTTTTTTTTTTTTTTTTTTTTTTTTTTTTTTTTTTTTTTTTTTTTTTTTTTTTTTTTTTTTTTTTTTTTTTTTTTCTGTTACAATTTTCTTTTTTCTTTTTTTCTTTTTCTTTCTTTTTTTTTTTTAGAATTTTTTGTTTTATTTATTATTTTTATTCTTGTTTCAGAACCTTTGTTTGTTTATTCACTCATTTTTATGGCCGGCTCAGCCCGCCCTAAGGGCAGGGCTGGCGCAGCATGTGATGCCGGGGATCGAACTGCAGTCCCTGAAGCCACCCAAGCTTCCCCAAGCAGGCACTTTAGACCACTGAGCCATCCCACCGGGCCCCTTCTTTTATTTTTTGAAGAATAAATACAAAAGCCTGTTCTTGCTATGGTAGCATCAAATTTATTCTTAGGTATTAAATTTCTGTTATGCAGAGAGCATAATTTAAGTCTAGATTGAGTGGCCCAGAATGACATATTTTTTTTTTTTTTTTTTTTTAAGAGAAGGGTCTACAGGGTGTTCAGAGTCTCACTACTAGATCAGACGCACAGTGATCTCCCTGTTTATAGCCTCCTAAGAGCTGGGACTGCAGACACATCACCACACCCAGTCTCAATTGCTGTCTCAGTGTGCCCTGGGGTCAGGGCCTGAATGGCAGGCTCTAGGATCAAACCGTTGGCCCCTGGGCCTACTTGCAGGTGCTTCAATCTGCTGAGCTATTTAGTAGAGTCATACATTAACGAGGGCTTAGTGGGCCCTGTCTGAAGTTAGTGGTGCTTTGTAGATCTCTCTGTCCTTAGTGCTCTACATGGAGGCACCTTGGGCTTAGTCCACGCCTGTCTTCTGCCTTTTAATGCTTCATTATTCCTGCATGCATTATTTTCACGAATTTTTCCTTCTCTCACTAAGAATTTAGGTCTTTTTTCCTCCCTCTTTCATCTGCTTCTTCCTCCCTCCTTATGTAGCTCCAAATGCCAGGCTCAGATAGCAGCGAAAGGGATCATTAAATCGATACTGGCAGGGGTTGGAAGCTGGAAGGAGTGCTTTAAGAATGGAAAGTAAAGCACAAGTTGGGTAATTATACTTCATAAAGCCCTGTTACAGGTTCCAGTCCTTTGCTGTTTAACATTTTTACCACTGGCATAAATTAAGGGAGATAAAAGAACATTTTATAGAAATACAAAACATTTCATCCACAAAGAGGATCTAACAAATATAACATTTTAAACATCAAACAATGTAGCAGCAATATACATAGGCAGACTCTTGGGGAAAAAACTTGATACAAATAAGACTTTAGAAGACTTTAATAAATTTATCTCAAAACATTAGGCAAAAGAACATGGATATAAAGTTTTTTAAAACTTCAAACGGGGGCTGGGAAAATAGTTTGGCTGTCTAAGTGCCTGCCTGGCAAGTGCAAGGACCTGAGTTCGATCCCCAGGACTACATGCTGTGCCAACCAAGGAAGCCAGGCACACTAAGCCAGCCAGCAAAACTGAGAGTGGTGGCTCATACCTGTAATCCCAGTACTTGGGAGGCTCACATAGGAGGATCACTATGAGTCCAAACTGTGTAGCAAAAGCCTGTACCGAATAAGTAAATAAATAAATAGATTTAGAAAAACACCATCAAACTTAAGACATTAGGATAGAACTATATACTTACAGATAAAATACACATTATTTTCATAAATGTTAGAAAAACTATTTTTAGCTACAGAGCAAACAGTAATAGATGCCAAATAGTGAACATCAGTGTATTTCCTTGCCATAATGCAATAAAACTAGAAAAAATAATTGTTATATTTTACGTACTTTTAAGTAACCCTCAGATAAATTATAAAAGGTAATATATAGCTTATTTATTAATAAAAATTGCATTTATGTAGAAGCATTCAGAATGTCAACAAAACAGTTGCAACTTTTTTTTTTTTGCAATTACAGAATGACATTCAGTTAACAGAACAACAATTATTTCATATAAGCTGTGTCAGAGACAACTGAAGATGAAAAACTACTGTCCCCATATATAACTAATTTGTGGAGTGCACCAACAACCTGCTTTAAATTTCCATGTCAATGTACAACCCCCATACTGTACCAGGCAAGGTTAGTGGCTATTGAAAATACCACCAGGACAGGGCTATCTAAAGACACATTTGGTAGTGTGTTAACTATACCAAAAAAAAAAACGTTGTACAGTTTAAAAACAAATCTTACACAGCCTTACATTTTAGGTTTTTTTTCTTTCTTCAAAAAGAGGTGAATTGTGTACAGGGGAGTTAAGTGTTTTATAGACAAGAAAAAAGAAAACTGTGCTAGAACCAACTTATTCCTCATCCTCTTCTTCATCCTCCTCATCCTCATCTTCCTCATCCTCGTTCTTCTTTTTCTTGCTTTTTTTCAGCCTCGATGACTCTCTTTTTTGCTTCATCAGTGTTATGGTTTGTGTCTAGGTGTCCCCCCCAAAGCCTCATGCAGTCATGGGGTGGCTTCTGGAATTTGCAATTGACTATTGTGGGTGTGGATGCTGCACCTCCCCTGGGGCAGGTGATCTACATTTCAGTGTAAGGTAGGAAGAGAAGTTAGCTGCTTGAGCTGCTGCTACTCTTCCCTTCTTGCTCTCTGTCCTCTACCATGAAAGGTTGCCCTCAGCCATGTGTCACTCTGCTTTGGAGCCCTCTGAATATAGACTGAAACCTCCAGTAACTGTGAGCTAAATAAACCTTTCCTTCCCTCGTTTTGAGTGTCAGGTATTGTCCCAGCAATAAGAGAAGAGTAACTAAGATAATCAGGTTTTCCTTTAGCCTGGTAGGTAGCAATGTCCTTTTTCATAATTTTCCTTCATCTTAGCAGTCTTCTAGTAAGGCTGCTTGTCATCTGCTGCAGTATTATTCCACATTTCTCCAAGTTTCTTTGCAACATCACCAGCGGGAGGCCAGGATGTTCTCCTTTAAGTATTGTAACAATACTCAGAACAGAACAAAAAGAAGGCTCAAGGAGGCCTTTTGTGCACAAGTGATCCTTGAACTTCGTTTTTGTTTCTCCTTTAGTAGGAATGTAAATTTTCATTTCTTTTTCATAACAAGCCTTGTCCACTTTTGCCGTGTCTTCTTTTGCTATGTTTTCTTTTTTCTTTAGCAGATATGGTCTTCTACTTCTCTGAGCACTTCTCTCTCTCTTTTTTTTTTTCTTGTTTCAGAACTTTTGTTTGTTTATTCACTCATTTTTATGGCCGGCTCAGTCTGCCCCGAGGGCAGGGCTGTCACAGCATGTGGTGCCGGGGATCGAACCCCGGTCCCTGAAGCCGCCCAAGCTTTCCCAAGCAGGCGCTTTAGACCACGGAGCCATCCTCCGGGCCCCTCTGAGCACTTCTTAGAAAACTCTGAGAAGTTAATGGAAGTGTCTGTGTGCTTCTTCTTGTGATCCACTTGGCAAGTTTGTACGAAAAATGCATGTGACATTTTGCCTCTCAGCTTCTTAGGATCTCCTTTGCCCATGTATACTTGTTTTCTTCAATGAGGTACAGAGTAGCCCAGTGCCCATTCAGCTGTCACTTGCCCTGACACTGTCTCTATGAAGCTCAATGTACTGCAGTGACTCTATATATCTTATGTAGCTTGAATTCTCCATGTATATTAAACTCAAAATACCAGTAAAACTTAGAAAGTTGCTTAATATGCTAGATGGCCAACTGGAGTCTATCTATGGAGTAAAAGCTGGAAAGATGGACTGGGAGTAATGAACACGAAATCTAACAGAATTACATCTGAGAGTTGCTTCTGTATTCAGGACAATAGCAAAAGTAAAGGGTGGTGGGGATGGGGGCTGTGATCGAGTGGCACAATCTTTAAACCAAAAATGGTTATGTGGAAGTAAAGCTTAGAGGTTTTCTTTAATAAATGTGTTGTCCATCCATCAACTATGTGCTTGCCAAGAAAAGTCCATGTGATTCTCAGCTGAATGAATTGACATCAACCACTTGGCCCAGGAGAGGCAGGAGCTCAGATGTGCATGAGTCAGGCTTGTTCATGGGCATTTGGCTTGGAGCTGTCTTCCTTGGGAAAGATAATAACGGCTCATTCAGAGAGAAAGAAGTGAAAGAAACCATATAGACTCACAAAATAAACAAAATTGATATGAACACAATTGAATCAAGTAGAGAAATGGCCTGAACTTGAGGAAGCACCTTGAACTTCATGCTATTCTTGAATATTTGGAAAGATTTTAGATGGCAAGAGGTAAGGACATTGGAAGACAGGTTTCTGTCTCCCAGGTAAAAACATGACTTATACAGCAAGTTCCCTGTCACCAGACATGTTCTAGCCTAGTTTGGTTAAATATTCACTGCAAATGTTATGGCACAGATTGCAACCCTGGAAAAGGAGGTAGATAAATCAAATAAACATGCCAACCCTGGAATCTTCTGTTCTGGAAAAGCAGTCCATGAGCTTCTGGGGTTAACACACAGAGCCATAAATTGAACTGTTACAGTTCTTTATTAGCATTTTAAGCACAGGTGCTGTAGGTAACATAGAAGTCTGAGTGTTCATAGTCTAGTAGAGATAGCTTCAACCCAAATGAAACCCAAATAGTTCAGGACTACTGGAAATTAAATGGAGATATTGTGTCAGAGAGTTCAGACAAAGGGTCAGCAAGTGTTGGAAAGATGAGGGACTCCTCATAGAGGACATTGCAGTCTCTGTATGCATTAGGCAATCTGAGTGGTGTCAGAAATGATGGTGACAAAGATTTATATAAGAAGCAGACAGGATGGGTTGTCTCTGAGAGCAGAACATGTGCACTCGGCTGGGTGCAGCTCGGCATCTGCACGGATCCCTTCAGATGCCTCTCACCGTTAGCATTCTCACAGCCCCTGTGGATCTCCACAGACACAAGCTTCAGCTCCGCAGTGCCTGCTCACACATAGCTTGGGTTGCTAATGGATTGCTCTGACAGGAGCTTTTTCTTCATCTTTGGATTGCCTCTGAGCCTTTCTAACCACAGGTGCTCTTTTTTCCTTGAAACTAAGACCTTCATCCTCTCAGAGCATGTCACCCTTGTTCTCCATAGCACATGATCATAACCACAGGAAGACAGAACCACTTACATTTATCTCAGGCTTGGTGGTTCTGAATATTTGTCAGGCACGCACACACACACTGTCCTGATGTTCATTCTGATAGTGCTGGGAGAAAGAGAAATAGAGCCAGTCCTGCCCAAGACTGGTAAGCCAGAATATTTCCCCAAGGGCACTCCTAGGAAATGAGCCAGTTCTGGGATCAAGGCTCACAACCTAAATCTTCTGATCCCGAGCTGTTGGTGAGAAATGTACCTTAATGGTTCCCATACCCAGGACTGTGTGTTCTGGCCCAGGCTTGTTGCAATGCTGTTCAGGCCTGGAGTCTCACACAAGGCTAGTTCTTCCAAAGGGCTGGCTCTATGAATGAGACTGGTTGGGCCTGGAATCACTGATGCCCACAGATGCCCCAAGACTTCTTTAGAGTCCATCCAAGCTTTGGGAAAAAGGACAAGCTAAAGGCCATCTTCAGCCTTTCTTCAACCTGCTTTATAATAGTTCCTAAAATAACTTAATTCAGAAGAAGCAAACTGGCATGTGAGCATGAAAGATAGAGAATATTAATTTAATCAAGTAAAACCCAGAGCAAAAGTAATGTTATACATTTAATGATATCATAAAATGAACACCCTGCTTGGTTATTCAGCATAAATGTAAATAGCCTACATGAATGACTATATTTAGTATTGCTTTAGCAGAGCCAAATCAATTTTTCAGTTGCTCTCAGCTCACTTTATTAGTTCTGTGTTAGTATTTGTGTAGTTGAAATCACTAGCTAAAGCTTTCCTTGCCACTGTTTGCCACCTAGCACCTGAGTTCCTTCAAACACAGTAAAGTAATTGCAGGGACCAAGAGGAAACCATCCTGCTTTCTGAAAGTTCCTTCAAAGTGTATCTGTTTCGACCTGAAGGTTTCCCTGTCCGGTAAGGTGAGTTTTTCCTTCCCAGGGTTTCTTTTAATTCTATACATTAGCTAAGAGCAAAAATGGCAACCCCAATCATCTGTCATTAACCAAGAAGAGATGTCTTGCTCTTGTTATGTATTTATATATTATGGCGGGCTCAGCCTGCCCTAGGGCTGGGGCTGGCGCAGCATGTGGTGCTAGGATCAAACCACAGTGCCTAGGTTGCCTAAACTTCCCTAAGTAGGCGCTTTAGACCACTGAGTCATCTTGTCTGCCTGAGGTGTGTTACTCTTGACCAAAGATACTAGTCATTCTAGGGGCAAAGAACATCTTCCTAAAGAACGGACTCCACGGGGGCCCTGCAGGATGGCTCAGTGGTCTAAAGCGCCTGCTTAGGAAAGCTTAGGCAGCTGCAGGGACCGCGGTTCGATCCCTGGCACCACATGCTGCGCCAGCCCTGCCCGCAGGGCTGGCTGAGCCGGCCATAAAAATAAATAAACAAACAAAAGTTCTAAAACAAGAAAAAAGAAAAGAAAAGAACGGACTCCACCTGGTGGGACTCCTGGAGGACTCTCATCTCTTCTTAGAGTACTTTAATCTTCTGGTTAACACAGCCTGGGACCACTGTCACAATCTTAAGGCCTGCACAACATCGTAATGAGCCTGGGTCAGAAGAGCCTTGGGAATGGGAACCATCAAGGTAGTGTTGACACCAACAGCATCTAAGCAAGCTGGGGATCAGAAGGTTTATGCTCTGTCCTTCCTTTCCAACTTGGGCCTGACAGGATGGCTCCTGTGAAGAAGATTTCTGAGAAGGGCCACTCTGCCATCAATGAGGTAGTGACCTGAGAATACACAATCAATATTCACAAGTGCATCCATGGAAGTTTGCCATGAAGGAGATGGGGACACTAGATGTGCTCTCAATACCAGGCTCAACAAAACTGTCTGGGCCAAAGGAATAAGGAATGTTCTATATCATATCCATGTGTAGTTGTCCAGGAAATGGAATGAAGATGAAGATTCACCAAACAAGCTCTATACCTGGGTAACCTACATCCCTGTTACCATATTCAAAAATCTCCAGACAGTGAATATGGATGAGAACTAACCTGGAAATAAAGTTAGAGAACTGCAAAGAAAAAAAAAAGGGGGGTGGGGGGAGAAGGAGGAGGAGGAGAAGGATTTATGTTCTGATCCCTGATCCCAGAACAAGCTCATTTTCTCAGAGTGTCCTTGAGTAAAATTGACTGAAAGTCATTTTTTTCAGGGCACAGCCAGTGGTGGGAACTCAGAGGCTATCACTCCATTGTGAATGACCCTGGCCTTGGCGTCTCACTCAGCTCCTTCGTATAGGTCCAATCTCTAGTTTCTGCAGAGCCAGAAAGATGACACTGATTTGGCTCTGTGTAGATTGCTGAGTCCTTGCCCATGGTGCAAACTGGCACTATAAGTGACACATAAGAGAGGGACTGCAACTGAACTACGGCAAAGTCATTGGCAGCAGGAATGTTCAGCCTTGGCGGTAGGGTCCTAAGTAGCCATGGGAGGAAGGGGTAAAGTGATAGAGGACTCAGGCGAAAAACTACAGCCCCACCTTTTATGTTTTGTTTGAAAATCTTCACTGTGCCTCTTAGAACAGAGAACCAGGGACATTTCTGTGAAAATTGAGGTCTCTTGAATAGCGAGCAGTTTAGAATATCAGGTTAAACACTCAGACATGCACAGAGAGCTGTACCAATATCAGCCTGCTCACAGACCTGCAGTGCTAACAGGACAGGAGTAGGCCAGAGATAGGGTCTCCCACTGTGTGGCCAGAGGGAAGATGTACCGAGGCAGATGCTTAAAACTAGTGACACACTATCTAGTAGCATCCAGCTTCAGGTCAAATGCTACATCCAGGTCTTTCCTGTTTGACTTTGGAGGAATATGTGAAGGAGAATCTCCTGATTGGGAGAGAAAGAGGAACAGAATATGTTCATCCCAAAGAAGCTCTGTGGGCCTTTATAGTGAGGGGTGTGGAGATTGCTGCCATCATCATGAGATCATCTACATGGAGATGCAGATGTCACAGCACATTTTCAAGGAGCATCCCCTGACAGCAGTGTCAGCGGGCTGCTACACATAGGTGGGGGCAGCTTTCCAGCCAGAAAGGAGAGGAGCTAAGATGCAGGAGAGACCTCAGCTGTCTCTGAGCATGGAGAGCCATGGGAGCAGGGGCACTGAGTCTGGCAGAGGCAAAGGCCTGGTGTTGAAGTAGCACAGGGTAAGGGAGATATGTTCAGGGAAGCCGCTTCAAGGGATGTGCGGGTCAGGTAGGCCTGAGGTGGTGGTGTGTGTAGCGTAGCTCCAGGACAGTGGGGTGTATCCAGCTGGGCTCTGCATGCCTGTCAGGTCCGATGTCAGGCTCAGCTGACCTGACCTACGCAGTCACCCGCAGACCTGGATGTTCTCAGTGCCAACCCCATCATACTCTCCTTTTGTCATCTCTGTAGGAAAATTGCTGCTTTTGGTCAAGAAATGCAGCATCTCTATGAGGAGATGGAGGAACAAGTCGAAAATGCAAGGGAGCAGTTTCTCCTGAAGGTGAGTGTCTGCCTTCTGGCTGGGCTCCGAGGGCCACCGGACATTTCTGCACTGACTACCGCCGCCAAGTGTGACATCATGGTGCTACTGACTTGCTCTTCCTCTGCTCTGCTTATTTTTCCAGGTATTTGTCATCTTTGAGCATGACATATGATGTCCTTGTTTATTTTTATTGATTTGTGTCTGCTGCTAACACATAAGCTCCACAAAACTAGGGATTTTTATATTTTACTTACTGCTGTACCCTTGGCTCCTGGACCATGCCTGAAGTATGGCAGGTATTCAGTAAATGCTTTTTCAACCAGCTGATGGTCAGCAGAAGGAGGAATGGATGCAGCGCACGTTTTTCCAGCAAAGCAGTCTGAAAATTGGGTCAGAAACTGACTGATGCCTACCTGGATTGAGGATCTGCCCAGACACGGCCCCACTCATGCCGTTTCCAGCAGCTCTGTATAGGACCAGCTACTACTGCCCAGGCTTCCTGTATCTTCTCCTTACATGCCCAGAAAATGTCATCACCAAGAAAATCAGGCTCCACCATGCCCAGATGCCATGGGAGCTTACCTCCTTGTTCCTACTTTGGCACACACTCAGCCTCTTTCCTAGGCCAGCTGTTTGTCTTACGGTCAGGGCTGGTCAAATTCTCTCCCCACCAAGCTAAGCAGGATCTTTTTTAGGAATATATTCATTTTTTAAAAAAGCTAGAAGAGTCTCTATTGTCTATTCTTGGATCATTCATGAGTTCTCAGCAGAAATGCCTTTGAGCTTGACCCGTAGCCCCTCTGCATCTTATTACTATCCCTGGAGTATGGTCCCAGCCCCTGAATCCAGCTTTAATCACATGTGGCTTTGGATTATCCACACCATGGAAATATTTAGTCTTGCAGATGTCACTCAGACAGAGAAGAAATCAGAAAAATCCAGCCATGTTCTATCACCAGAGCCCCTGGAGCTTGTCAGCATGCCAAGAGCTCTGTGTCTCTGTGAGAGCTGTGTCTTCTCTCTACCTTGCCCCCTCAGCTGGGTATGGGGGAGACACACATATAGTGGACAGCACTTATACACTACCTCAGCAGACCTACCACAGTTTCTAACAGCTATAGCCCCCACCCTATGATGGGAAGCTACCCCTTTATCGCAAATGACATACTACAGAAGGTGCAGACTCTGGGGGTACTCTGCCCCTTCTACCTTGGGCTATGATCAAGGTCAAAGCCAAACTCAGAAACAAGAAGTGGGCCTGGGCACAGGAACTAGGAGGTGGTGGGACTCAAAGGACAACATTCAGGGCAGGTTAGTGACCCTGAGCATGCGCTGGCTGATGCTGTGGCCCTCAGCTGTTCCCTCTACTTCCTCTTTCCCCTTTCTACACACTAAATGCTCAGTGCTTGAGCTTATACTTTTGGCAAGAGGATGGCAACTCTTTTTTTTTTTTTGAGACAGGGTCTCACTATGCAGCTCAGGCTGGCCTTGAGCTCACTTTTGTAGCCCAGGCTGGTCTCGAACTTGCACTAATCCTTCTGCCTCAGCCTCCCAAGTGCTGGGATTACAGGCGTGAGCCACCACGCCTGGCTCTTCCTGCATTTTTTATACCCCTATTCTGCCTTCTAGAAAGTGAAGACTGGTTTTTGTTTTGTTTTGTTTTGTTTTTTTGGGAGGGGGGTTCTAGACATGGAACCAAAGGCCCTACGAGTGTCAGGCAAGCACTCCACCACCAAGCCATACCCCAGCCTGATGACTTGTGTTTCTAGTCCGTGAATGGCGCAGAAGCCAATCAGCTGGATATGCAGGCACTGGAGTCCGTGTCTGTGCTGCCGGCTCTGCGCCTCTCCACCACGTGTGGAGTCCGTGTCTGT
>PVJA010047173.1:0-14781 GCA_004027025.1 Myocastor coypus
AAAAAAAAAAAAAAGAAATGTGGATTTAGAAAGGTTAATGTTTAGTTGTTTGATCAATCTTATATACCTATATGTATTAATCTAAACTGACCCGATGATGAAAATATGTAATATAACCATTGTTAAATTTAAACAATAAAAGAATTGGAAAAAAAAATTTAAACAATAAAAGAATTGAAAATAAATAAATAAATAAATAAAATTTAATGCAGGGTCTACAGGGCCTCAATCCACAGATCAGACTCACAGTGATTCTCCTGTTTTCAGCCTCCCAAGCACTGGGAGCACAGGCATGCACCACCACCCCCAGTCTCATTTGCCATGTCAGCCCGCCCTTGGGGTGGGGCCAAGGATTGAATTTCCTACTCCTGAATCTTACTAAATGGGTACTTTAATTCGCTGAGCTATCTGGATGTCCCTAGCCTATTTTCAAACTGTGTTTTATTGTTATTCCTTACTTTTTCAGTTTACAGCAAAAAAATGGAAGTAATAATAATTTGGCTTACTATTTCTCTACTCACATGCCTTTTATTTCTTTTGCCTTATTGATCTGGCTAATCTCAGAGACCCTTTCTTGTACTCACGTCGGCACAAGAAGTCTAAATTTACAATCCCAAAAATTCCTTACTGGAAGTCTACCAAGTTAATTCCAGTCTACCACTCCCAGCATAACACATGGCAAAAACAAAGATACTAAGATATTAATATATATATATATATATATATATATATATATCTGGAACAAACAGCACAACCCAGAGCTGCATTCGGGTTTTATTTATTGGAGAAGGGGGAGGGAGTGGCTTGCAAAAGTGAATTGTGGAAAGAAGGTGAGAACTGTGAGCTGGGCTAAGTAGGAGGCCTACATTCACCTCCACCATATTCAGAGAGGATATGCACAGGAAGTAATTTGTATTATGCTACTGAGATGGTATCTAATATTTTGAGGGTCTGCTGTTTCAGCTATACTGTGTAATCTTTTTTTTTTTCATTTTTTTTGCAGGACTGGAGGTCAAACTCATGACCTTGCACTTGCCAGTCAGGCACTTGTGCCACAGAGCTATCTTCCCAGCCCCTTATGATGTGTAATCTTTCAAGCCCCAGGAAGTCACAACCTCTATCTATCTCAAGGTTCGATCCCAGCTGACACCATGGAGCATTGGCTCTTCATCCTGTTATCAGGGAAACACGTGCTATCTTCAGAAATTACCACCAGCACTTTGGCTAGACCAGTAAGGCCAATTGAAAGGATAATAAGATTTTGCGGATCTGGTGCTTCAGCTCTGATGTGTAATCTCTCAAGCCCCAGAAAGTCATAGTGTCTTTCTCAAGGCTCAATCCCAGCTGACACCGTGGAGCATTGGCTCTTTGTCCTGTTTTCAGGGAAACACAAGTGGCATCTTTAAAAATTACCACCATAACCTCGGCTAGACCAATAAGCAATGTTTAAGGCCAATTGAAAGGATAATGAGAAGTATTGGCCAGCTCTGTACATTTCAATACGAGGGAATAGGGTCAGGCTCAGTCAAAATAGAGATAGTCACTTTTCTTTCGAGGAGAGCTGCTCAGGTGGTCCACCACAGTTCCCCCTTCTTTGTTTTGAAGTAGCTGGAGCAGTGTCAGTTGTGGCCACATAGCCCGTAGCTGTTGTTGGGCTGGGAATCCTTCATGGTACACTTTAATTAGAAGGATTATAAATAAGAGAATGAGTACACCAATTCTTAAGCAAATGTATTCAACTGCTCTATAGCATCAGCAAACTTATGCCAGTCTTTAATCTGGGCATTAAAAGTGGCTTCTGTTGTGACTTTAACAATAAGAGCAACTGTATCCAGAGTAATATTTTGATGGATAGCTCCTTTTATATGTTTTTTTATTAGTCCCCAAGGATAAAGACTTTTGTTATATGGTAAGTAATGGCGTGATACAAAAGTCATATTATAATGGTATTTTTAATCTTGTTATAATTGTAAACTTTCAATTTCATGATCTATCTGAAGTGTGGAGGTTTTTCAAATGCTTGCATGAGTTATCAACTTAATATTAATATTTTCCTCAATTGCTTGCTATTACCAGAAATTCTTGTCCAGTTGTCTAGAAGATGAGCAGTTAATATGGAATGAGCTAGCATTGTAGAGTCAATAACCACATAGGCTATCAAAAGCATCAGAGAAGTTATCTGTGTTATAATAAATCCAAGCACCTTCTGGTCCAATTGATAAGCCTCTTAGTTGATACCTCTACCAAGAAGGAAGGAAATGAATGACACCATGGTTCCATAGGACTGACTGGAAGCCAAGCTCCAAGCACCATAACATGATTACCACTGTGGAACTATTAGCATGATGTTCAGGCATGATACAGTGGGTCAGATAACATTTAGTACATGAGGCCACATTCGGTTGCCACTCTGTCTTTCTTTTTAATAGTACTTGAGGACCATAAGCACATATGATCACTTCTATATATCTATGTCCTTGTAATGCTGCTTTGACTTTTCCTCCTCCTATAAGCTGTAGATGCCCAGTCTGCAGGAATCCACCATGAAAAGGTAGGGCTGGATTCCACAAAGCATGTTGCATGGGCCCAGTTTTGTCACTGATAATGAATCTGGGGATGGGACAATTGAGGCCTTTACCAGACCATGTAACATTGGACAAGGCCTCTTGGATCATGATACAGTTGGAGGAGGCTATTAAAAAAAAAACCTTGTGCTGATCCCGACCTTTCCCTAAAAAGAACCCTGCATGGGACCAGTCTGTAAAGGAATAATTAAATTTGCATATGGCCCATCCACCATACAGATCACTGCAAGTCTGCCACATACTCAAATCATCTTCCCCAAAGTGAGGAGCAAGAGCTTCTGGAATAAAGGCAGGAATGGTAGGTTTAAAGTCTCTTACAAGGTTACCATGCAATGGAATGGAACTTAGGGTTAATATGGCAAACTGTTCTTTAAACAGTTGTACTTCTCACATCTGATTTAGTTTAAGCCAATATGCAAAGGCTAGAATCTTGTACATGGGCTACACACAAAGGGAGACATGCAAAATGGGATGTAATATTAAGCTTAGCCTGTTCTTGTAAATGCATTAAAATTTGTAGGTCAAGCCAAATATGTTTATGGGTACTGCTTTCTGTAGAATGGAAAATTTGTGGAGGCCTGTCCATCCATGTTAGAGGTCTAAAGTAGAATGCATTAGGTATGTAGGCCCAACACACTTGAACCACAGGAGTACCCAGAGAAACTGCTATAACATTAGGGTTTGTAAAGAGAACATTGTCAAGTAACTGAACCAAATCCTGGTTGTTAACTAGGTGGCAAGTCTCATAAATGGTCTGCTGCAGGCTTTCCGAGAAAGGTGGATGATACGCTATCAGGTTCATTGCTTGAGGTCTCGGCAGAGAACCTGATGTTTTGTGTAGACGGTTGGATTCTGGCCACAGAACAGCTCCGATGGTTCTAATGTCTCTCGATTTTCTGTGGAAATATAAGTGCAACCTCAGCCCCAATTTAAAAGTGATGCCAGACCATTCCAAACAACTGTTTGGAGGTCACTTCAAGCCAGATTCAGAAAAGGTAAATATATGTAGGAATGTTTTTACTCTGAGTTCATCCTTTATTTTGTTGGATAGGTAGACTTTTTTTTTTAAATTTTAAGCGTATGACCTTGGGGATGATAGGGGGGTCTCTGTAATATGCTTTATGTTCCAGCTATCAATTAAATTCTGAAAATTTTTACTAATGTAACCAAGAACAATATCGAGTTCCAACATTTGCAATGTTAACTTAGCAAAGGCTGATATGCAGTGTCGTAAGACATATTGATTTTGTTTACCTGTATGGCAGATAGCATAGGGCACATGTGAGCACATATCTATAAAACCATGAATATATTTAGGTTTGTTGAAGGAAGATACCTAAGACCTCTGAGATTGTAGCTTTGTTTAGAAATAGGTCCAGGAATGACAAGCAGGACATGACATCATGATCCATCTAGTTTGTGCTCTGATAATTTTATATTCCTTTGGCAAATGTTTAGAATTTTGAGAACAAATTTAGGGGGTTTTCATGCTTTATCAAAAATGACAATCAGATTTACAGTACCATACGTATTATGATCAACTGATGACTACAAACCTGGGAGATTAGAGTGAGATCTAATAAGATCAACAAAAAATGCAAGAGTTCCACTTAATACAATTCCCTGCAATTCTGAAAACAGTGGCAAAAAAGTAGATTTGAGATGAATCAATTGCACTTGTTCTGTTACCAATGTTGATAAATCCTTAACTTTTCCTGCCAAGTACCAGTGGCCTTTATTATAAATTTAATTGTATATCTTTTTTTGTTTAAGTAAGGGCAGAATTGTAAGAGTACAACCCTGCAAGTGTTTTGCTATGCCTTTGTTTTCTTGATATTTCATCTTAGCCATCATTCTTCAATCTGGTAATATACAACTCTGAGGCTCTGAAGTAAGTAAGAAAGTGTTCCATTCTTTTAAGCGGTCTATGCACCATAGATAGACTGGAATGAGTGCAATAAATGGTGTTATAATACCTTCCTGTCAATCAGGACCAATGTATTTTGAAAGAGGCAGCACGCTCTTCGACACAGACTGAGAAGATCATAAACCTATCAGAGATGTGAAGGCAGGTCTAGTTGCCCAAGCAGACAGCCAAGATTGGCTATTGATTCTAGTGATATCAGCTCCTGAATCTATCAATCTAATAAAAGATTCCCCTTTGAACTTAATGTCACAAATAAATCTGGGAACCAAAATACTCCAGGAAAAATCAAATTCTTTTCTTAAAGGCTCATCCCTACCAGATTCACATGTGGAGTTAATGGATAGAGTAGAAATTTTAGTGGGAATTCAGTTTGGCTTTCCTTGCCCTGACAAATTAAGGCAAGAAGCCACTGGTAAATCTAATTTTGAACTCTGAGTGATTCTTCGTGTGAGACACCTAAGGTGTCGCCTTGTACCCATCCTGGTAATGGGATCATCATTTGAACTGGGCTTAACTGGGTCCAAATCACCAGAGTCCTGACTGACCCTTCTTTTCTTATTGTTCCTGGGTCTCTCGGTTTGGGCACATCATTTTTTTAGCAGAGTGTGCCATTTTTATGAAACTTAGATTTATAATCTTTTGCTTAATGAAAACTTTTCATGTAACATGGACACTGAGTAATGAATAAATCCACTGAGGAGACTTTAAAGGCCATGGGCAGTGCCAGTGAGTGTGTCCTTTCTTGCTACAATTAAAACATTTAACCCTATCAAATTTATTAGCAAACTGTTGGGATATAGCCTGTGCCATGAGTGCAGAAGCCTGGGTGGTAGACCCAATGTTCTGGCATGCCCGAATGTAAGTATATAAATCCTTTCTATGAAGTACTGTGACTAAGGCCCTTTTACAGTCCTCATTGGCATTCTCATATGCCAACTGAGGAGTAAGTATTTTAGCTACATTATTGTGTGAAATCTGCCTATGTATAGCTTTTTGTAACCTTGCTACAAATTGAGTGTAAGCTTTATTAGGGCCTTGGAGTATCTGGGTAAAGGATTTATTAGGTGTACCTACCTCTGGCACAGAATGTATGCATAACATAGCAGTTCCTTATATTGTATGAACAGGAAGAGCAGGGCACATGCCTGGACCTTTAAGTCAGCATATAGTCCTGTGCCCAATAGCCTTCCCTGTGTAATTGCTTTAACATTTTTATCCCCACTATCTTGATTACTCTGTGTCTGTTTTGAGATGAGGGTCTTTAATTGTGATTTAAAGTGTAGGAATTATGTCAATGATAGATACATGCAAGTGGGATGGATCACATTACTTGGCATCATTTGGAAGCCTTGAATTATGTTATCTAAGCAACCAAGTGTGTAAGGGCCTTGGACACCATTGTCTAACACTCTGCCTTAATTCCTTCAAGAGCCAAATGTTAAAGGCTGTGTAAGTACTATGTTTGAGGTTAGGATGTTCAGGCTCAGTCTCCACAGGGACAGGAAAGCACATTGGCTGTGGATATAGTCTCATATCACTGTACTTTTGCCTCCTTAACCATGGGGCTGGAGGAGGATCATTCCTAACCTGATTGTTCTCAAAGTCAGAGGGAGGGGTAGTAGGGATTAGTCATAGGATTATCTACATTTTTTAATCTACATTTTTTAAAAAGACTTCTTTGTTCTCTAGAAGCCCACTAAGAAATTCCTGTCCTAGGTAGTCCAACTGTTTTACTATAGTTCCATCAGGGCTTCTCTCAGTTACAATTATTTTTTATAAAAACTGGGTCAGCATCTTTAGAATGCTGTGTAATGACACGCTGTTGCTGATCTGTATTTTTTCCTGGGCTCTTACAATGAAAGGACCAGATGACTCCCTTCACCAGGTTATATGTGGCTATAGTTTGGGGATGAATTGTTCTTTTTTGAGCTTTAGCTACATAAAAACTTTTACCTATTTTATCCCAAACTCTAAGATCCAATGTACCAGTTTTAGGAAAAGAATAAAACATAACTATCTCATGGAGTAATCTAAAAATTTGCTTAGATGGCACCTTAATACCTGCATCTTTTAATAGTTTATAATCGATAAGCCAAATTCTTTCTCTTTGGATGAAGACTGAGCTTGCCCATTTGTTACCCTTGACAAATATGTACCTATTTGCTACTTGTACCTGAGCATTATAATTAATAAAATGCTCCACTTACCTTTAAATTGGTCATGCAAAGTTCAGTGGGTTGGCTGCACACGATTCTGGGTAGTGGTCATTGTGTTGAAAAGGTAGTGCTATTCAGCCACGTTGAGTGTCAGTTGTCGGAGACCCTTCCTGGTTCTCACCTTGGTCCAAGAAGTCTAAATTTATAATCCCAAAAATTCATTATTGGAATCCTACCAAGTTAATTCCAGTCTACCACTCCTAGCCTAGTAGCCTAACCCACAGCGATAACAAAGACACTAAGACATATACCTATAACTATATATATATATATATATATATATATATATATATATATATAATTATGTATATATAACTATAATTATATATAAACATATAACTATATAACTGTATATCTATATCTCTATATCTCTATAGCTCTATATCTCTATATCTCTATCTCTCTCTCTCTCCCTCTATATATATATATATGTATATATATATATATATACATATATATATACATATATATATAACGGGAGCCAAGGGGCCCTAGGTCCAGCCATGAAAATGGCTTCTGGAACAAAGAACGTGACCCCAGGCTGCGCTAAGATTTTATTCATTGGAGAAGCGGGAGTGGCTTGTGAAAGGGAATTATGGGAAGAAGATGAGCACTGAAGGGAATTATGGGAAGAAGATGAGCACTGTGAGCTGGGCTAAGTAGGAGGCCTGCACTCACCTCCACCACATTCAGAGATATGCAAAGGATGTAATTTGCATTATGCTACTGAGAGAGCATATAATATTTTGGGGGTCTGGTGCTTTAGCTCAGACTTATAAACTGGATTGGACAGATGCAATGTTACTCTTAAACCAAACATTGATATCTAATGAAAACCAGGCAACATTACAAGCTACTATTGCATTTAGAGATAAATATCATATTGTTAATTTTCAAAGACCAGAAGATAGGCAGCAGGGGAGCCATCTGTTCCCTCTGGAGCCCAAGCAGTCCCTACTCAAGATCCCTACTTGCCTAACAACCATATGGGAGATTGGAATAGGAGACACATTCAGACATATGTTCTTGAAGGCCTCAGAAGGGTAAGAACTAAGTCACTTAATTATTCCAAAGTGTCAACCATTCAGCAAGAGGAGAGAAACTCCCTTCTGCTTCCTTAAATCACTTACAAGAGGCATTAGTCAAACATAGCTCTCTAGACCCTAATTCAGTAGAGGGACAAGTTATTCTTAAAGATAAGTCATTACACAATCAGCCTCTGACATTAGAAAAAAGCTACTAGAGATGGCCTTCACTCCAGATAGCTCATTGATACATTAGGGAGAGCTGCCCCCTCAGTGTTCTATAACCGTGATGAGGAAGAAGCCAAAGAGAGAGAACAAAGAGAGCATGAAAAAGCAGCTGCTTTTGTTGCAGCATTAAGAGAAGCAAACTGTAACTGTGATTCCTGGGGCTTCAAGAAAAACTCAGGGACTAACCCCATCTGTACCAATGCCTCCGACCGATTGTTTTCAAAAGCCTTTTAGGCCATGCCCTGACTACGAAGGTCACCACTGGAGGTCGGACTGCCCTCTGAAATGAAAGCCCCAGAGTTCACGTGCATATAACCAGTTGTTTCAATAGGACTGAAGGGCCCCGGGACACTCGCTGCCCTCTCCCTCTGGCCGGACTGTCATCTGCATGGAGGAGCCCCGGGTAATCATGACTATAGAGAGAAAAGAAACCATCTTATTGCTGGACACAAGTTCGTCTTTGTCAGTCCATCTTTTCAATCCTGGCATTCCTTCTAGCTGTCATACCTCAGTGATAAGAGGCACAGGAGAGGAGGTGATTCAATATTTTTCACAACCCCTAGGCTGTAACCGGGATGGACTTCTTTTTACATGTGCCTTTTTGATTATACCTGAAAGTTCAGTTCCTCTCTTGGGGAGAGACATCTTATCTTGCTTAAATATGGCAATATACATGCACCCAGGTCAGGTACACTGTCTTCTCTTCGTGGAGACCAAAATAAAACCTTGAAGTATGGGCAACTAAAAGTAAAGTAGGCAGAGCAATAAGAGCTGCTCCAGTAAAAAAAAAAAAAAAAAAAAAAAAAAAAAAAGAATATATATATATATATATATATATATATATATATATATATATATATATATATATATCTGAGATTCTACTGTTTTTCCTAACCAGAGACCATATCCTTTAAAACCTGAAGGAAAAAGAGGATTATTGCCTATAATTTATAACCTAAAGGCACAAGGCTTACTTGAGCCCTGTAACAACCCATATAATACCCCAGTCCTGGGAATTCAAAAACTGAATGGAGAATGTAGGTTAGTACAGGACCTTAGGTTGATAAATGAGGCAGTAGTGCTCATTCACCCCATGATACCAAACCCATACACACTCCTTTCTCAGATCCCAGAAGGCACCAGTTGGTTTTCAGTGTTAGACTTAAAAGTTGCTTTCTTTTACATTCCCTTGCATACAGATTCCCAGTTCATTTTTGCTTTTGAAGATCCTCATGACCAAGCCTCTCAATTAATGTGGACTGTATTTCCCCAAAGGTTCAGAGATAGTCCACACCTCTTGGGGCAAATATTTTCCCATGACTTGGCATGCTTTGCCTTCTCCCAAGTCACAGTCTTACAATATGTGGATGACATACACTGTGCTCCTTCTGAGGAACTCTGTGGCCAAGGCACTTGTGACCTGCTAAATTTCCTAGCAGACAGAGGTTATAAGATTTCAAGATCTAAAGCACAACTTTGCAATCTTGATGTAAAATAGTTGGGCCCAATATATCTAAGGGAACTCAAAAAATATGAGAAGAAAGAATTAATCTCATTCTTTCCTACCCACTGCCCAAGACCCTAAAACAACTAAGAGGTTTCTTGGACATTACAGGTTTTTGTCACCTTTGGATACCAGGGTATGGAGAGATTACACAGCCCCTTTATCATCTTATAAAGGAAATCAAAAAGATGGATACCCATATTTTAACCTGAGAGCCTGACTCCCAGGCTTCATTTATTTTTTATTTATTTATTTATTTATTTATTTATTTATTTATTTATTTATTTATTTATTTTTGCTTTTTGAGACAGGGTCTCACTATGCAGTTCAGGCTGGCCTTAAGCTCACTTTTGTAGCCCAGGCTGGTCTCGAACTCACATCGATCCTCCTGCCTCAGCCTCCCGAGTGCTCCCAGGCTTCATTTAAAAAAGCTTAAATAAGCCCTTCTGAATGCCCCAGCCCTAAGCCTACCCACTGGACACCATTTCAATTTGTATGTCGATGCGAGATGAGGCATGGCCTTCGGAGTTCTTACTCACGACCGGGGACCTATTCAACAACCTATAGGGTACCTGAACCATTAACTATACATTGTAACAAAAGGATGGCCTGCTTGTCTTAGAGCTATAGCAGCTGTAGCTCTCCTAGTGACAGAGGCATCCAAGTTGACATTAGGCAAAGGCCTCATTGTATTTACACCTCACAATGTGGCAGGACTTCTTTCTTCTAAAGAGAGCTTATGGTTATCTGATAATCGGCTTTTTAAAATCATGCTCTACTTTTAAAAGGGCTAGTCATTCAAATAAAGACATGCTCCTCCTTAAACCCTGACACCTTTTTGCCAGAAGAGGAGAAAATTAAAGTTGATAGACATGACTGTGAACAGGTATTTCTCCATACATACGCAACCAGAGAGATTTATTAGACATACCCCTTATTGATACTAATTTGACTCTTTTCTGCAATGGCAGCTCTTTCGTGAAAAATGGAATCAGAAAGTCAGGATATGCAGTGGTAACATTATATCAAACCCTTGAAAGTTTCTCACTTACATCTGGAACTAGCACTCAACTACCAGAGTTCATAGCTCTGACCAGAGCCCTACAACTCGGAAAAGCACAAAAATTCAAGATTTATACTGATTCAAGATGTGCTTTTCTCGTACTACATGCTCATGCAGATATATGGAAAGAGAGCAATTACCTAACTGCCAATGGATCTCCCATAAAGTATCATAAGGAGATAGATGATCTTTTGTTATCTGTCTACATGACCACCAAAGTGGCAGTACTGCACTGTCGAGGGCATCAGAAGGGAAGTGATGGAGTATCTCGAGGCAATCAACTAGCAGATGCAGTGTCAAAGAAGGCTACTCAAGTGCCCCCACTTCAGGCTTCTCTGATATGGAAGGGCCTCCTTGACTGTACCTGACCTAAGTATTCCCAGTCAGAAATCGAATGGGTTCTCTCCCACGAGTGTTAGTTTCTTCCATCTGGATGGTCACAATCAGATGATGGTAAATTGTTCCTTCCTGGTGCTAACGAATGGAAGATTATTAAATCTTTACACCAGACCTTTCTCTTGGGGAGAGACAAATCCCAACAGATGGTCTCAATATTATTTATAGGAAAAGGTCTTTCCCAGACAATAAAACAAATAGCTAAGACGTGTGAACTTTGTTAAAAGAACAATCTTCTTAATCGAACCATAGCTCCTTAAGGTATTCAGAGACATGGTAAATGACCTGGAGAAGACTGGCAGCTTGACTTTACTCACATGCCAAAAAGTGAGGGGCTCCAGTACTTATTGGTCTGGGTGGATGCTTTCATAAATTGGGTTGAGGCCTTCCCTTGTAGAACAGAAAAGGCTCAAGAGGTGGTAAGAGCCTTAGTCTCAGAAATCATCCCTAGATGTTGGCTTCCTAGGAGCCTAGAGAGTGATAATGGACCTTCCTTTAAAGCAACTGTCACACAAAGTGTCTCTCAAACACTGGGTGTTAACTATCACTTCCATTGTTCATAGAGACCGCAGTCATCAGGGAAGGTCGAAAAGGTAAATGAGACCCTAAAGAGACATCTTCGTAAAATGGTTCAGGAGACCCATCTACAGTGGTCTCACTTACTGTCTTTAGCTCTAATTAAAATAAGAAACACTTGTCACATCCTTGACCTCAGTCCAATTGAAATGCTTTATGGGTGTTCTTTTCTCACTAATGATTTTCTCTTTGATAAAGAAACAGATACTCGGATAAAAGAACTTAGCTCATTGGCTAAATTTCAGGAAACTATCCAACAGCTCACAGAAGCTCAGCGTAAAGAAAAGGAAAATCCCATATTCCACCCTGGAGATTTAGTACTGGTGAAGTCTATTCCCTAGACTTCTCCTCCCTAGGACCTACTTGGGAGGGACCATACACAGTGATCCTGTCCACAGCTTCAGGTGTCAAGACAACTGGCCAGGACTCATGGGTACATCACACCAGGCTCAAAATCTGGGAACCAGAGCCTGTCACTGGAGGTGAACAACCATCTGAACACTCCTTCGAGCCCATAGAAGACTTAAGGTTTCTGTTCACAAAAACAAAGTCTGCAGATAAGTGACGCTACTATTAGCTCTTTCACTAATTACTCTGCCATCTAGAGGAGAATGGAATTCCTTTCTAAGGTGGGCACAGGAATATGCAGAATCATTACAATTGTCTTGTTGGATATGTGGTTTACTACCTTTGTTCAGTATATCAGACCTTCCTTGGTGAGTATCTCCACTTCAAGGAGATGACTAGAACAAACTACAAGAGTATGTTAATGAGATGCAAACGAGCTCAACAGTTTATAGCTTAGCCCACCATTACAAAGTAACTGAGTGGATTATAAGATATACATTTGACCATCCTGCACATAATCAAGCTTTTTCCCACAATGTCACCAAAGCCTCTCTACTAGCATTAGTAAGACCCCTATTAGCCAAAAGTAAGTCTCTTATCCTTAGGGTCAACAACCATAGATATCAACATGGCTATTTTCAAATATGAGATGATTATCTATGGATAACCCCCACCATAGGATGCCTCAGCAGAAAGGCACCCTTATAATCACTCCTTTTTTCATTGGCCTAATTCCGCTAAATACTTGAGATGAACATCCCTAAAACAGTGTACCCAAACAATCACCTTACATGCTGAGGACTGGTTTACAACAGACTGGTTCAGTCTACCTAGAATAAGATGAGAAGCTCCCAATGGCACTCATTGGTCTTGTGAGAACAATTTGTGGCCCTAGCGACCCCCTTGATAGATAGGGAGATACACATTTGGGTTTGTCTGGTTACAAGGCAGGAGTGTCAAAAACGTTGACAAACCTACAAATTTACTTCATCTACAACATCGGTGGTCCAGAACCGTGTTTCACTGGTATGATCACTTGGCTTCCATCTTTATCCCTTCTGTAAGGCTAGACGATGTCATGCGACACACTGAGTCCTCAACTGACTATACTCAGTGAACCTTAAATGACACTATGGCTGATCTCTTTTAAATAAAAAAATAAAGCTAATGAGACAGGCCATCCTCCAGAATCACATGGCACTAGATGTTCTAACAGCTTCACAGGGGGGTACTTGTGCAAACATAAAAGTCAAATGTTTTGTATACATTCCTGACCCTTCTGCTAGTGTTTCAAAAGCTGTTAAAGACATTAGACAACAAATAAAAGCTATGTCAGACCGTAAGGACCCCTGCACCTTGTCTTTAACATCCTTATGGGAAGCCATTACTTGCTCCTCCTGGTGGAAATTATTGTTGACTATATTAATAACTATCCTGTTGATCTTATTATTTGAGCCATGAATACTTAATTGTTTGTTTAGATTTATCTCTTTCAGACTCAAAGCTGTACATCTACCCAAGATAAAAGTGCATGGCATCTATCGCGGACCTTTAGATAGACCCTCTGAAGAGTGTCTCTCATTGCCAATTACAACTACGACCTCTTTCAGCCTGAAACAGCTAAAGCTGTCATCGTCCCTAATTCCCTCATGGCAGTTCAGGTTACTTTTTCAGAGGGGGGAATATTGTAGGCAGTTGAGTTAGAAATATTATAGGCAGTCAGATAGGGCTAAGCCCTCCAGGACGACGTGGAAGACAAGCTGATTTTCCAACTAGAGACAGACACTCCTCTGCTGTGGTCCAGATTTAAGTCAAGAGTAAACCTAAATAAGTACAAACTTCCTTAAAGGCAGGCATCAGGGATTGAGATGCTAAATAAGTATCATTCACATGGAAAGAGTCATGAGCCCAAGCTCAACAGATGGTGTTCGTGTCCCCTTGCTACGTGACTTGCTTTCCTATTGGATCACAATTTTAATCTAATTTACCTGAGTAGTGGTGCTTGTAGTTTCATTGGTTGACCATAGTCTTTGTCCCACTCCACACCTACCTAAGCGAGGTCCGATGTCTTCTCCACCACCTTATGCCTGCCGCACCACACGACTCTCCTTTATAAAATCCCAGGAGAAGACAACTTCCAGGGCAACCCGCTTGGGTCCCCGTCTGTCCCTTTTCCCAGGCAGAAGCCTTCTTTTTCTAAATAAATCTATTATTCTCATAACCTCCATTTGTTCCTAAAATTCATTCATCGATTTTAGAGAACATGAACTCTTCAGGTTGGCAATCATTTTCCCCTGCATCACCGTTATCAGGGAAGCACGCGTGGCATCTTCACAAATTACCACGAACACCTCAGCTAGAACAATACACACTGCTTAAGGCCAATTAAAAGGATAATGAAAAGTGCTAGCCAGCTCTGTACATTTTAATATGAGAAAATAGGGTCAGGCTCAGTCAAAATATAGACAATCACTTTTCTGTCAAGGAGAGCTGCTCAAGTGGTCCTCCACAGCTAGTATTTCCATTCTCTATTCAATAGGAATGGTGATAGCGGAAAAATTTTTATGTTAGAAGGAAAATTTTCTGTTATTTCCTCATTGAATATGATGCTAGTCAATTTGTGATACTTGATGTTGTCAGTCAGAGATGACCTCTATTCTCACAGAAACTTAAATGTTTATTTTCACTAATAGTATATATTGAATTTTGTCCTTGGAATTTATGTGAGATGATCACATGAACTTTTTCCTTGCTTCTGTTTATGTAACATCTTACATTTACTTATTTGTGTACATTGAACCATTTTACATCCCTGAGATAGAGACTATTTGGTAATGATATATGATTTTTTGATGATTCATTGCATTCTACTCACTAGTATGATGTGACAATAATGAGTTTTCCTGTTGTTCT
>PVJA010047174.1:0-14799 GCA_004027025.1 Myocastor coypus
AAAAAAAAAAAAAAAAAAAAGGAAAAGAATATACTTCTCTTTGGACTAAGAGGAAGCAGGTACATATACAGTCAAATTGCAATTGCAATGGGCCACCAGTGAAGCTTGTGATGTTGGAGGCTATTGAATCTAAGCCTCCTAAAGCTCGTAGTGCGACATCATTCTTTGATTGGCTTCACATAGGAACGTCTTTGCTGTTGGAATTTATACCTGAGTCATTGTAGACAGCAGCAAATGTTGAAATATTAAGGGAAGCCCTCTCAGTAAATTTCTAATCATATAACCCTAAAACATTTCAGTTTTCTCCAAACATTTTAAAATATATTGGATGTGTATTTATGTGTATCGTTCCTCACAAAGAACATCAATGATAGTGCCGTGGGTGACTATGTATGTTTGAGGCAATAAAGCTTATTTTAGAACCCCTTTATGCTAAGGGGTCCTAAGTTTTCATTTAATCTTCTACTCTAGTAATACTTTTAATCTATAAAATTGGTTAGTTTAGGTTTGTATCAGGGTGCCTAATTCCAGAAGGAAAGAGATTTGGTAACATCAGGTTACATTTAAATCTTCACACAACTTGTGGCTGACTACTGGGGATTGTAGGGTCTTCCCTGGCTTCGGACATTTTCGACCTCTGTATGGCTATATGCGTGGACTGCTGTCCTCAGCTGTGAATACCGCATGCTGCCTTTCCAATTCCGGGAGCTTGTTTTGGGGGGGGGACTCCCCTCATCCAGGGACTCACAGGGGGATGTCCCACACACACCTGGCTCTGTAAAACTTGGGGTCACATTTTGACTGAAGATCAGTGACCTATAAGTAACTTGCAAAAGTTGCAGCCTCTCACTGGCCTTAGAGGCCAACACTGAACTGAAACCTCTGACATGTACTGTTGTTCTAGAGCCAACACCCGGATTGGCAAAGGGCAGCCTCCATGCCTGGTGAGCTCCACGACAGGGCTTCACTTGCCCACACTGGACTGCTGTCTGGCATTTGTACACTCTTTCCTCTCACTGATCATTGTCTTTTCCTTGTTTCCTCCTACTCAGTCTAACTGATACATGGGTGAGGCAGGTGAAGGGAACCACTAAGCTATCAGTATAGTTCCTGCTGATTCTGTACATTTGTTTACGTTTAATCACACAAATGTGTTCTTTCACAACTGGCTGCTGCCTAATCTAAGAGTCTCAATGTTTACTGGTATTTTAACCAGTACTTAAGCATTTAGTGTTTAAATCTTTGTATAATAACCTTAGGACAGGGGAGATTGTTCAGTGGTCTAAAGCACCTGTTTAGGAAATCTTAGGGAACCATAAGGACTGTGGTTTGATACCTGGCACCACATGCTGCTCCGGCCCAAACCCCAGGGCAGGCTGAGACAGCCATAATTAAAAAAAAAAAAAAAAAACTTTATTTAATTATTAATTATTCATTTAATAAGTATTAATAAGTAGTTATTTAATTAAAATATTTAGTTTTAACACATTACATAAAATTAATGTTATGCAATCTTTTTATAGTCTTGTTTACTATTATTATTATTATTGTTATTATTATTACTTGATACAGGGTCTCGCTCTGCAGTTTGAACTCATAGAGATCCTCCTGTCTCAGCCTTCTCAGTGCTTGGGATTATAGGCTTGGGACACAGAGCTGGTTTTAGAGGCCAGCACAGTACAGGGTCAGCATGGCATGTGGTACCAAGGATCGAACCCAGGTCCTTGCAGATTTCTTGCCAAAATATAAATTCTGTAAATTTGAGAGTCGGTCCTATTTACTACTGTTGAGTTTCCACGTGAGTGCAATATACATCTTAAGGCATTTATGATTGTAGATACGAGCGTCAGTCTCCAACAGAACCCTCTCCGGCACTGTTACTGTTCTGGTCCCAAGCTGAGGGGTAGATAGATTTTTTAAAAAATGAATGAAGAGCTTCATGCCTTCAATTACGATTTCAAACTAAGATTTATTTTTTTCCCTGAAGTCAATTTCAAGCCAAAATTTATTTTTTCTCTGAAATGTG
Organism: Myocastor coypus; assembly: GCA_004027025.1. Classification (NCBI taxonomy): domain Eukaryota; kingdom Metazoa; phylum Chordata; class Mammalia; order Rodentia; family Myocastoridae; genus Myocastor; species Myocastor coypus. The sequence continues at coordinate 2,027 of PVJA010047174.1, forward strand.
CAGACCAATGAGTGATACATGAGATGTGATTCAATGCTCATGTAGCTTTGCCCCTGCTGATGCCCATAAAAGAACCAGATGGCACGCTTCAGCTGAGGTTTGAAGCCTAAACTCATAGCTAAGCCAATTTGTGTTCAGTGTTCTGTGCTAATCTGTTTTGTTTGTTTGTTTTCTGTTTTGCCTCTGTTCAATTATTTTATCTTCCTAGAGTACCCATAAAAAACCACTGGATTCCAAATAGCAATAGTGTTTACTAATGTCTGTGTCTAGAGTGAGACTGTGTTTACTTCTCTTGATTGTTGTCTGAGTTAAAAAACTTCCCATGTGCTTTGCATGTGTCTCCCTGGATTTTTACTGTGAGTCCACCATGATGACGTGCTCATAACACTAAGTGACTTTGAGCTATCATTGTTTCAGTACAATAATGCCTTACATTAGCAGAGCACCCAGTGATAGCTCCATTGGCACGGTACTACTCTAATGGATATCAGGACACGAAATTTCAAGAGGAAGAAAATAGATGTGTGTCGGTTATTTGTGTGTTTTCTTGTACCTTTCTTTATAGCGTCCAGCCTGTTTCCACAAGGCATACCACCAGTCCCAGGTCTCAGTGAAAAATTAGTCACTCTGGGAGCTCAGTCCCTGCATTATTCATGCCATTCTGCGTGCAGCTAGATTTATGTGTCAGGAGAAACATACAAATGGAATCCGATTTACTCGCACCAGTTCCTAGCCCACGTGATTTATGTTTGAATAAATAAAGACATGCGTCTCAGCAGGCACTGCCCATGCATCTGTATAAAGACGGAAGCCCAGGGCCTCAACTTTCCTTGGAAGGTGTACACTTCTGGAGTTTCACAATCAATGCAATACACCTTCAATTTTCATTTGTGCTCCTTACGCCTTTCTGTTTGCATTCGTCACATTACACATCAAGATAACGAAACATCCACAGCCCTGGATCACCAGGAAAAAAGTTTACAGATTCCCGCCTTACATATCAATTATAGAAACATTTCCTTAAGTAGGGAATGAAGATGTACAATTTATCCAAACTTCCACTGAACTACGAATTATTTTGCCTGCAAGTTTCTTCCCAAATCACTCTGCTAATAGTACACTTACTATTGCCAATAAATCTTCCTAAATAGAGACCTAAGCTGGCTGAGTACTTTAATCTGATTCATTGTTTTCAAGGGGCATGAAAATTGGAAACATGTATATGTGTAGAGATGTAATAATTTTCTTGAAGTCTTTTTTTTTTTTTTTTTTTTTGTATTGTAGGGAAGACTCTACAGGGCCTTACTACTAGATTGGACTCATGGTGATCTGACTGTTTACACCCTCCCAGGAGCTGGGATTACAAACGTGTGCCACCATGCCCAGTCTCAATTGCCCTCTCAGTGAGCCCGTGGGTGGGGCCTGCACTGCAGGTCCAGGGATTGAACCCCTGTGCCATGCACCTGCGTGCAGGTGTTTTAATCCACTGAGCTACTTGTCCAGCTGTTTGAAGTCTAATTTTTAATGAAATTACAAGAAGTGTCTTTGAACACCCAAAAATACTGACAAACAGCACTCATTGGAAATATCAAAGTGAAAGAAGCCAAGGAGGACTGAGAGACTCTTACCAGTGCAGACCACGGAGACTCAACAGTCAAGTGTGATGCCTTGTACCCAATTTGATCCTTGCAAAGGAGGAGGCCCTTAAGGCAAAAGGTGGTGACTTTTCAATCAAGACTGGGGGCCATTCACTGAGTGTCCCACTGTTGGTTTCTTAGAAATGAAATCTGTCAGCTGGGCGTGGTGGCGCACGCCTGTAATCCCAGCACTCGGGAGGCTGAGGCAGGAGGATCGGTGCGAGTTCGAGACCAGCCTGGGCTACAAAAGTGAGCTCAAGGCCAGTCTGAACTGCATAGTGAGACCCTGTCTCAAAAAGACAAAAAAAAAAAAAAAAAAGAAATGAAATCTGTCTATGGGCAATAGGAAATTATAACAAAGAAAATGATCTGAGAAGACATGTCTGTGGGACAGTTAGGATTACCATTGTTACTTTTGCGTGGATTCAGAATTACTTTAAGGGAAGCATTTGTTAACAAACAAGAAGAACACTTTCAAAGTAAAATTCAAGAAGCAAATACTGCTTTCAATTAGTAGATGTTTTACAGAAAAGCAATGAGGTATGTCCAAGTGATGTAACTAGCTAGTCTCTCTTCTTCTCTTGTTGCAGGTCTGTGGTACTAGGGGCCACAAAAAACTCTTCTGAGCCTGCCTGAGAGACCAAGCATTGTTGAAAACTAGCAAATATGAATAAATATCTATTTGGTTGTTCATGCTACCCAAAGGCTCCTTTCCTATCATATACTATATTGTTGGTACCGTTAAAACTTAAAGATATGCGTTTTCAGTAGGTACTGCAGCAGCGATGCAGCATTTTAAAATTTTTGTTTATGCACTAGTACATGTTAGCAGTACACCCTGGCTGCTGTCATTATGGGCATTTGGTGCACGTACATGACAAATCGGGCTTCTTCTGACCTCATCCCTCCTCCTCAACTCACCTTCTATCACTTTTGCAGGACACCTAGCTCCCTATTTCCTGTCATCTCTCATTTATTATTTTTTTATACTTTGACTTTCTCATATGAGAGAAACTATATAGTATTTAACATTTTGGATAAGATTTATTACATTTATGCTATGGCCTCCTGGTTTATCCATTTTCCACAAAACATTCATGTTTATCCTTGTTTATTGAAGAATAATACTCTATAGTACACAGAAGTCACATTTTCTTTATACATCTATCTATCTATCTATCTATCTATCTATCATCTATCATCTATCTAATTTTTTTTGTATAAGGTTTCACCACACAGTGCAGACTTGTAGTGATCTTCTGACATTCAACCTCATCAGTGTTGGGATTAGAGGCATGTGTCACCATACTGGGTCTTGGTGGCCAGCTCAGCCCACCCAGAGGTGGCACAGAATATGTACATCATGCCAAGGATTGAATCCTGGTCCCTGTGTTTGCCTAAGCAGATGCTTAGTCCACTGAGCTATGTCTCTGGCCCGTATAAATTTATTTGTAGATGGATGTACATTCAAAGCTGTTTCTAACATTTAGTTATGATAAGTGACGCTGCTGTACACACTTAGGTGTGTTTTACTGGAACACAATATCTTTACTACTTTTGAAATGTTAGTGAAAGAGCAGGGTCAAATGGATGACCTCATTCTAGCTTTTGAGGAATCTTCCTACAGACTTACTTGATGGTTGTACTAGTTTACATTCCCATCCATCAGCAGTGTGAGAATTTCCTTTTCTACTACAGCTTTGTCAATATTTGTTTTTAATTGATTTCTTGAAGATTGCTATTCTCTCTGGAGTAAAAATGAAACCTCAGTATCATTTTAACTCGAATTACTTTTTTTAATAACCATTGATGCTGAACATTTTTTCATGTATTTGAGGGCCATTTGTAGTTCATTAGAGAGAAATGTCTTTTCATTTCACCTACCATTTTTAATGGGGGTTCCAGTCTTTTTTTAGTTATGCATGTATTCTAGATATTAGTATTCTAAAGTGTACTGGACAAAAGATTTTTTTTCTCCAGTTTTCCAGCTGCCTTTTTTATTCTGTTGGTTATATGCTTTGATGTGCAGAAGATTTTTAATTTCTTATAATTCCAGTTGTTGATTATGGATCTTATCTCTTGTACAATTAAAGTTGTATTCAGAAAGTCCTTCTCTGTGGACCTATCACCATGAATTTTACTTGTGTTATCCTCCAACAGTTTAACAGTTTCTATTTCAATATTCAGGTTTTTGTTCATTTTTATTTTGGTTTAAAACATGGTGAGGGATACGAGCCTGGGTTCAGTCTTCCGTACATGTATAGAGAATTTTTTTTTTTTTTAAATTTTGTCTTGTTTCAGAACTCTTGTCTGTCTATTCATTTATTTTTATGGTCACCTCAGCCTGCCCTGAGGGAAGGGCTGGCGCAGCATGTGGTGCCTAGGATCGAACCGCGGTCCCTGCAGCTGCCTAAGCTTTCCTAAGCAGGCACTTTAGACCACTGAGCCATCCTGCCAGCCCTGTATAGAAAATTTTCAGAACACCATTTAGTAAAGACGTGATCATCCTTCAAGTGTGTGTTTTGGTCACTTTATCAAAGGTTACGTAGTTGAATATATCTGGAATTATTTATGTCCTCTGTTCTGTTCCATTGATCCCCATGTCTGTTTTTATGCTGATGCCATGCTGTTCTTACCATTATGACTTTGTGATATAACCTAAAATCTGGAATGTGATCGCTTCTGCTTTCCTCTCGTTGCCCAGACTTGCCTTTTCTATTTGGAATCACTTCTGGTTCCTTATGAATTTTATGGCTTTTTTCTTCTAGCTCTGTCAGCAATGTGCCTGATATTTTCATGGGACTGTATTATACCAGTTGCGAGAATATAGTCATTTTGAAAATATTGATTGTGCCTATAAGAAACACGGTATAGCTATCCGTGTTCTGATACCTTCCCTAATCTCCCTTTTGCAACATTATCTGTCTTTCATTGTAGAAATCTTTAACTTCTTTGGTTAGGTTCATTCATAAGCATTTAACTTTCCTTAATGATATTATGAATGGTATGTTTTCTTAGTATCTTTCTCAATGAGCTTATTATCGGCACACTGGAGCACTAACCTTTGTCTTATTTTATATCCTGCTGCATTGCTGAATTTCCTATTAATTCTTAAAGTCTTTTGCCTGAGCTTTTTTTTTTTTTTTTCTTTTCCTTTGTTTCTGTAGAGGATTATGACATTTGCAAACAACAGTAACTTGACTTCTTCATTTCCTGCCTGTAACTTTTTATTTACCTCTCTTGCTTGATTGCTCTGGATCATGTTTCTCAGGTCCATACTGAACAAGAGTGGTGACAAAGCTGACCAGAGCTGGTGGTGCTCAGCTGGAATCCCAGCACTCAGGAGACTGAAACAAGAGTATCACTGGGTATTTGAGGCCAGCCTGGGCTAAAAGGTGATTTCAACATCACTATAAATTGCATAGTGACACGGTCTGAAGAAGAGCAAAATTATAACAATAAAAAGAATACTGAGAATCCCATCCCTGTTTTTTGTTGTTATGGTTATTTTTGGTTTTTATGGTTTTAGAAAGAAAGCTCTCAGCAACTTCCCATTTGCTATGATGTTGGCCATTGTCTTGCCATAAATTGATTTTTTTTTTTTTGTTTTAGACTGAGCTAATGTCGTTCTCTACCTATTCTCTTTAGGCTTAGAGTCATGGAATGGGTGTCAGGTTTTCTCAAAAGTATTCCTTGTATCTGTTAGTATGGTCATGTGGTTTGTGGTCCTTTCTTTTGTGGATGTTGTGTGTCAGTCCATGATGTAACATAAACTGAACCACCCTTGCATCCTTGAGATGAAGTTAGTATTGATGTATATACCTTTGGATGCTTTGCGACATTCTTCTGGTAAATTTCTTGCTGAGACTTGTTGTGTCTGTGTTCATCCAACTGACTGGTCCATAGGTTCCTTTTCTAGTTAGGTGTTTCTCTCGTTTTTGGAATAAGAGTGAGTCTGGCTCCTAAGAACAAGTTTGAAAGAGTTATTTTTCCCTTTCAGCTTCATTAGAGTTTAAGGATATTGGTGTTATAGCCTCCCTGAAGGGCTCCCAGAATTCACAGGTGAATTCATCAGTTCCTAGGCTTCTCTTATCTAGGAGGTTATTTATCATTGTATCAGTTATATTTTCTTTTCTTTTCAGTTCTATTTTCTATTATAAGATGGCCAGTGTTTTATGCCTCCTTGGTACAGTTTTGAAAATCAGCATGTGTCTAATAGTGTTTCCAAGAGCTGACCAGATAGCTCAGTGGATCAAAGTGTCTGCTTAGGCAAGATAAGTGACTGGGTCTGAGTCCCCAGTGTGCTATGCCAGCCCCACCCCTGGGGCATGCTGAGATGGCAGTTTAGACTTGGCATGGTGATGCATGCTTGAGAAGCTGAAAGCAGGAGGATCGCTATGAGTCTGATCTCTATAGTGAGATCCCATAGACTGTATACATACATAAAAAAATGGGTTTATTTCTTCTGAATTCTCAATTTGTTGTTAATTTTTTAATAATAGTTACTAATAATCTCCTGGTGACTTGTAATTTTGTCTTTTTTGTTTTTAATTGCAAGTATATGAGTCTTCTCTCCTTTTTTGATAAATTTGCCTTAAGGTTTGTCCATTGTATTTATTCTTTCAGAGAATCAGCTATTTGATTCATTGATTATTTGGGATTTCATCCTCTTTGAACTGGATGGATCTTGTAAATACTGTGTTGTAAGGAGAACACTTGGTACTTGTGTGCATTATCAATCCCCTTTACAGTGTGTGATGTTCTTGGTAATTGATTTTCAATGCGAATAAAGAAGGGAAGGAGGAAAGGACAGAGAAGGAGAATCAGAAAAAAGAAAGGGTAAATTAGTAAAGGAAGGAATAGATAAGTGAGACACTAATACAAAAAAATAAAAGATATGGAATCAGACCCTGTTGGAAGCCTTTTGTAGTTAAATTAGAAATTAGCACTGAGAGGACTGACCACCCTGCTTGTAAAAGTAACGAGAAGGATATAGAGGAAGAAGCGTGGTTAGGAAATAATGAAAAGTGTGCACTAGCAGAACTTGTTCATATATTTTGGATTGATTTTCTTTGAATTTTTTTTTTTTTTTTTGAAATGAAACGTTTATTTATTTGGTACAGCATGTACCAGGCAATTGATCCCAGATCCTTGTGCTTACCAGGCAGGCACTTAGACTGCTGAGCTATCTCTTCAGCCTTTTTGCTCTTAAAACATACCTCTACTAGAAATTCCCCTGGTGTGGCTACCATCCATACTGTACCATATAAAGAACTGGCCCACGTTTATTCTCTTTTCTGCAGATACAGGTACCTGCTGTGTAGAAATCACATGAAAGCTAAAAAAGAAGAAAAGGAAGAGATGTTGGAAGGTAATGTAACCAAGCGGGGAGGGGGGGAGGTATTATAGCAAAGAAAAGTTAGAAAGAAAAAAGGGAGAAAATAACTTAGAAGAACATAATAAAAGGGCAAAAATATGAAAAGGAAATTATAAAGTAAAAAAACACAAGAAAGAAAAATAGTTTCGAACAGGATCAAGAACTGAGGAAAAGAAGGGAGGAAAGAAAAACCTGAGAGAACCCAGAATGGTCACTCCAAGGAGAACACACACAATCCCCAGGTCGCTGCTGGGCGCCACAGCCACAACCACGATGCGCGCACAAGTCCCGCCTGGCTTCCTCATGGCAGGCAGCCACGCCCAAGCCCTTCGGCTGCAGGACTTTTATCAGCCACTGGGCAGTTGGGGTGTCTGTGCCTGCAGGCCAGCCTCCTGGCTGCCACTTGTGCATGGGGCGTGGTGATCTACAGCCTTTCCTCTGAAGAGGAGGTGAGGAGAGGACTGGCTTCTCCTTCCTCCAGGACTGGGATACTTGGCTTTTGTTGTTGTTGTTGTTTAATTTATTTTAATGAGAAAAAAGATAAAATAGCAATGAAACCATTTCAAAACAAGTTAGTGGGATGGTTACAACAATTAACACAATTCATATTGTTGTCTTCATAGTAGTTATTCAGAGGACAAGATGCAGATCTGATATTTTGTGTAAATAATATTAGTAAAAATTTTTATTCTCAGTGAACTAAGGAAGTAGCTGTATATCTATCTTCTCTTATGTATGCATATATATCTATTTTTTTCCTTTTTTTCTTTTTAAAGTTTCTAATAGTAGGAGAAAATATCATGCCATGGGCTTGGGGAGATAGCTCAGTAGAATAAATGCTTGTCTTGCAAGCACAAGGGCCTGAGTTCAATCCCTGGTTCTGCAAAAAAAAAAAAAAAAAAAAAAAAAAAAAAAAAAAAAAAAAAAAAAAAAAAAAAAAAAAAAAAAAAAAAAAAAAAAAAAAAAAAAAAAAAAAAAAAAAGTAAAAAGAAAATATCATTCCATGTCTTATAAGCAGATTGTAAGTCAAAATATAGTATGAGTCATAAAACAAAAAACAAAAACTATAATTAAACAGCATTCAGAAAATCATTAAATATTAATTGATTAAAACTAAACTAAATATTCCAAAACAATACTCCAAAATTCAGATCAAATCGTGAGTCCAATTTAGGGGCCAGAATGTTGGGTATCATTTGTGATAATCTGTAATGAATTCAGAGTACTCACACAGTATTTGAATAGGTTAGTATGTACAGAGATATCAACTAAGAAAATGTTTCCATGGTAGTAAAGAATTACTAAGAACAAAACATAACATAAATACTGGAATGGCCAACATATGACCAGAACTTCTAACAGTTTAGGAATAAGATATCAAACAAAGTTCTAGTATATCGTGGACATGGACAGTGTCCATGACGCTTACCGGTGGCCAGGCCTCACTTGTGGGACTGAGCTACTGCCATTTCCTTGATACCCACCCTACAGACCCAGACAGTATCATGACCCATAGGGTGCAGTCGAGGCACCTGTCTTAGACCACGACGGCCTCCTCTATGCTGAGTCTCACTTTCTGGCTGTGAGCACGTCCTCTACGCCAGAGTAGCCATATCTTTCAGTGCCCCTTCTCCAAGCTTCTCTGAAGTATTGCGTTCTCTAATCAGCCCCACTGGATTTGCAGCACAGAAACTTGGACCACACCCTCCGGAGCCTCTGCCTGTGGTCCTGGCCTCCTAAACGTGACTGGCAATTTAGTGAATTCATGTCCTGTCAGTCATAATTGTAATTGAGATCATTCTCGGATAAAGATTAATGAGATGCTGTGCATAAAATAGATATAACTTTTTTAACCAAATATCATTTTTTTATTTTTAAATTTTTTTTCCAAATATCATTTTTTTAAACTTTTGTTTATTTATTTATTTTTATGGCTGGCTCAGCCTGCCCTGAGGGCAGGGCTGGCACAGCATGTGGTGCCAGGGATCAAACTGCGGTCCCTGCAACCGCCCAAGCTTTCCTAAGCAGGCACTTTAGACCACTGAGCCATCCTGTTGGGCCCTGCAAATATCATTTTATAAAAAGAAGAAATAAGGTTATTTGGATTTCTATTTTTAAAAAATAGAAGTTAAAAATCACAAAATATGGATTTATCCACCATCCAATATGTGTAATTCATTTTGAAAACATTTGAGGTCAGAAAGATTTCATAAAGTATAGTACCATTCTTACAAAAAAAAAACAAAAGGATGAAGATACTTAGTTGTAACATAAATCCAACATTTAAATTAAATGACATCAGGGGGCTGGGCTGATAGCTCTGCAGCACAAGTACCTGCAAGGTCATGAATTCGAACCCCAGTACTGAAAATAAAACGTAATTAATTAATTAATTAAATGACATCGTACTGAAAAACTAGTATGCTGTTCTGCAAATATGTCAAAAAAGTTGAACATGAGCTACATAACATTAATAGGGCCAGAAGGGTAGCTCAGTGGCAAGCACAAGGTCCTGAGTTTGATCCCTGGTATCACCAAAGTAAATGAATAAACATTAATAGTGGCATGTATGTTTGGTATTGTTTGTTAAGTATAATACTCATGTTGTTCTTTTAAAATTCTCAGCAGCTGTGACTAAAGTAGTAAGAACTGTTTTCAATTATGTTCAGTGGCCATATTCCAGGTCCACTTACAGTTTAACTAAGCCTATTGAATTTGCATGTGTATAACTCCATATCAAAATATTTCTAAATTACCCACTTTAGCTTACTTTCTATATATTATTTGGGGAACAGAATTTCACTAATATTACAATCCTCTCAACTCAATTTGTCTTGTAATTATGACAACAGGCATATGCCTAAGATATTTAGATACATTTTAGATATTAGATATCTATAATATCCCAGCTGTTCTAAAGACTGAATGTTAAGGATACACTGTGGAGCTACCTGAACAATATTTCTTGTTTGACTCTTTTCTTTTTTAAATTGCATTTGGTACGGAGCCGCACTACACAGGTTGGGCTCATAATGATCTTCCTATTTCAGCCTCCGCCACACTGGGATTGAAGTGTATGCCACCACCCCCAGACTCAGTGGCCAGCTCAGCGCACCCAGCGCCATGACTGGAGCTGCATAGTGCTGAGATCGAACCCTGGTCCCTGCACTTTTCCTAAGCAGGCACTTAGTCTGCTGAGCTATCTCACTAGCCCTTGAACTATATTTAGATGCAAAATAAATAGAACACCTGAACTTGATTGCTCTTATGTACATTGGTAAATACTCTGGTATAGCACAGCTCTGCCTAGTCAGTATTAGGTCATGTGTTTGTGCCTCATAAGTTATTGTTGGACCAAATGGGGCGTAGAATTTAAATTTTACAATCTATGCATAAGCAGAGAAATTGTATTCTTTCGTTGGATCTTGGGAGACGGTATAGTTGTGGTCCCAAGGTTTGTTGAATCCATAATAACAAAGATTCCTGGAAAGTAACATCTGTGTGACAAAGAGGCTGTGCATCGGGAGCTTCCTCGTGGCTCATTACAGGTACACTAGAAACTAAATAGTGATCTACGAAGAAAGCACTCCGTGACACGGTGGCCTGTCACATGGCTTACATCTCAGCTAGTGAAAGCACAAATGTGTGTTTGTGACACATTTAGGTTGAAATTGACCAACCGTATTTTTGTAGCTTAGCAGCAAAAGCGCCTGCATGTCAAGGGCAAGGTCCTGGGTTTGAGTCTTGCTACCAGAAAACAAACAAAGAAACAACAACATCAACAACAAAAATCTGTATTTTGTGAATTCTTCTTAAATGCAGTGATAATACAAGCTTTATAATGTTGAGATAATAAAGTAAATTAAACAAGAGCTAAGTAGAGAAGAAAACTAAGTTGTTTGGAATCTCCACCTTCCCTAAACTGACGTTCTGGTTTATTTCTATTTATTTATTTGTTTGTTTATCTTTTATGTATTTGGTACAGGGTCTACAGCAGTGGTCCTCAACCTTTCTAATGCCGTGACCCAGTAATACAGTTTCTCATGCTGCTGTGATCCCAAAACAAGAAATAATTTTGGTGGCTATTTCAAAACTGTAATTTTGCTACAGTTTTGATTCGGAATGGCTTTAGGCGACCCCTGTGTTTGGTCCAGCAGAGTCGTGACCCACAGGCTGAGAACCCCTGGTCTACAGGATCTCACTTCTTAGATCAGACTCATAGTTATCCACCTGTTTTCAGCCTCCCAAGGGCATGGATTACAGGTGTGCACCACCGCACCCAGTCTCAATCACAATTTTAGCGTACCCTGGGGGTAGAGCCGGCACAACATGTGAGAAATCAAACTCCAGCTGCTGTGCATTGCCTAAGCAAGCACTTTAGTCCACTGAGCTATCTGGCTGTCCCTAAATTAACATTCTATTTAAATAAACTTTTAAATCCTACATTTTTTTTTCTTACATTTGGATTCCTGCCGAGATACTGATCCTTTTATTTCTCCCAGCTAGCCAAGGTCGTCTTCTTCAAGAAATTTTTCTCAGGTCTAATTCAAACATTCATTTGCACTTTGAAAAGAAGACAATCTTTTTTAGTGTCTCGTAAAGTAGAACACATGTACCTCTTCACTAAATTAAATTACTCTATGCCATCATTTGGAATCGTATCTCTCCATTTTCCTTTGCACAACTTCCTATTTTAACTATGCACATTTTCTGTTCGTGAATAGCATAGCCTACCAACGGACTCTCCCATCCTCATTAAAATTTTGTGGCTACTGTTTATCATCAGACAGAAGAATTTTCAAAATGACATATTAAAAGTTGTATATTAACAAAACATTCATTTATTTATTGTGTGTGTGTCTTCCAGGGTCAAATCCCCTCAGGATTAACTTTGGGACCATAGACAGTACTTTGTAGAACTGTTGTTAGTGTCAGCCTTTGGGACGAGTCATGGCCATTGCTTGGCCAGTTTGCTTTCTATAAAAGCTTGAGAGAATGTTTTTCTCTGGGTGACTCTCCTTAGACGCACTATAGTTCATTCATCCCTTTCTTCTGAGGTCCCATAATCTCCTTGACCAGAAAATTTGGGGCACCTCTGAGTTACAGGATATTACAGCACAGGTTCTCTTATATCCTGGGTCTTTATTGACCTTGAAGGGCTAGGGCCAAAATATTGGCTATCCTTATAGCCCTTCTTTTTCTTCAATTTTTGGTCTGTTAACTTACATTCTTAACCCTCCAGCACAAAAGCTGATACTATTACTCTATAACATAGGTACTTGAGATTATCATCACTGGCTTTCTGAGTATCAAATATCTTTGACTTAGCTTGCAATTGATATTTTCTGACCATCATTGATATTCTAATAACTTTCCACACAATGTGATACAAGTAGTTACACAATTCGACTTGCTCTTGACCACCCACCAAGAAAAAAAAAAAAAGTGCTTAATTACAATGCATGAAACTCAGAGCTAGATTGGTGAGATGAACTTTAGGAGGCTTAGATTCAATAGCCTCCAACATTACAAGCTTCACTGGTTGCCCACTGCAATTGCAGAACATTTGACTGTGTATGTATCTGCTTCCTCATAGTCCAAAGAGAAGTATATTCTTTTCCTTTTTTTTTTTTTTCCTAAGCAATATCAATATGGAGGTGGGTCATGCCCACACACTGTACTCTGTAGAACGATTGCAAGGACAATATGCAATATGTCAACTTTCAAAAAAAAGAAAGGGGAAAAGAAAAAAAAAAAAG
>PVJA010047175.1:0-14779 GCA_004027025.1 Myocastor coypus
TTTTTTTTTTTTTTTTTTTTTTTTTTTTTTTTTTTTTTTTTTTTTTTTTTTTTTTTTTTTTTTTTTTTTTTTTTTTTTTTTTTTTTTTTTTTTTTTTTATGGCTGGCTCAGCCTGCCCTGGGGGTGGGGCTGGTGCAGCATGTGCTGCTGAGGATCAAACTTCCGTTGCCTACGCTTTCCTAAGCAGGAGCTTTAGACCAGTGAGCCAACTTGCCAGTCCCCATAATTGACTTTTTAATGAAGCATATGTTCAAGTATTTTTGCCATTATAAAATTGGGCTGTTGGTGTTATCTAAATGAACTTTATGAGAAAATGTTTATGTATTCTGGGTTTACATATTTGCAGGAAAGGTGTATTATAAATACTTCCTTGCAGGCTGTGGTTTCTTATTTTTTTTAATGAAAAGAAATTCCTAACATTATTAAGGTCTATTTTATTAAAGTTTTAAAAGACTTTATATGCTGTATTTCAGTTATCTTTGTTCATATTGAAGCCAATATGTTGTTTTTCCACAACTTCTCCTACACATGTGAATGTTTTGAGCATTATATTTTGTATTTTACCTTTCTTCTAATTACTACTAGTGCATAATGTGAGGTAGAGATCAAGATTCCTTTTTCCTCCCACACCTATATTCAAATTTCCTGTAATATTCACTAAAAGCTCTAATAAATTAAATAGTATAAATCAAGTGATTATATATGAAGTCTATTTCTACACTCTGTAATCTCTTCACTGTTCTCTTTTTCCAAATTATTTCAACATGATATGTACTGTCTTAATTTCAGTAGCTTTATAGATCTTGAGCTCTGTTAAGGTCCTCTAGCTTTGCTCTTCTTTAAGATTACTTCAACATTTTTGTACTCAATAATAAATATATGGCTAGGAAAATAGTAGTATGTCCACAGAAATGTGATAGAGAATATCCGTAAAAGTCAAATTTATAAAATTTTGAATGATGTGGGAAATCACAAGCGATAACACCAAGTGAACAGAGAAAACACCAACTTGTAAAACCTGTATGACTTTCTTAAGAGAACAAAATGTAATAGAGAAAAAAATAAAAAGTAGATGGCAGAATGCCAAATGTAGCTCTCTCTCTTCAAAGTGAAATTGCAGGCATCCGTTTCTGTTACTCTCTTGTGACATCTCAGACAAGTTCTTTACCTTCTTTGTATTATAGGGGTGGACACTCCATTTCATGTGCCATGCCCTCTTGCTTTCTGCTGTTCCACCACCATCAGTGAATGGCAGATATTAGACAGAGGATGGTGGTAAGAGGGAGACGAAAGGCAGGGTCTTTTCTACCTCTGTCTGCCAGTCAGCGTTGGTAGAGTAGTTGCATCTTCTCAGTAGTTTTGTCTCCCTCTGTAAGGCTCTGGCTTGGTAGTTCTAATAACACAATTCCTTTTCTTTATCTTGACATTCTAGGGAATGACAGTGAATCTTTGTGTTGCTTCTACTTTACTTAACATTTAACTATTCCAGAGCACATGGAATGAACTTCTTGTTATTTAGTGTGGAGTAATGGTACTTGGATGGATCTGGACATTATTTTATTTTATTTTAAAATATTATTTTACAGAAAATAGAAAAATAATAGATAAAACATTATAAATGATGCACAATTAAAAAAATGTAAGTATTTAGCAGTGATTGTTACATTGTACATTGTTGTCTTCAGTGTAGACAACGGCTCAGATTACAATAAATAAGCATGCAAAATTGGTCAAAGTAAAGATATTAAACGTTAACTGCTCCACTGGGGTGCATCCTCTGCACAATCAGCGACTGGAACTCAGTCCCCGCCTGCCCACGTTGACCGACTCGGACCTGCACCCAAGTAGAACCTGTCTGCTAGCGTGCATCCTCCATGCCACGAGCCACCAGAACCCAGTCCCCACCCACCTACACTGACCTAACAGGGCTTGCGTCCAGGAAGGACCTCTCCTCCAGCATAGGCCCCCATGTGGCCAGCCACTGGAACTCCAACCCTACCCAAGCACACTGACCATACAGGCCTACACTCAGTTGCACCAGGAAGAAGCTGATTACAGCAGCCAGATGGAGCTGGGCACATCTTGAAGAGATCAAGGCTGGTGGATCTGGATCCAAATTTCAATAGGCGCTAAAAGCATAACTTCACGAAAGTGCTGAGTTCACACAAAATGACAAAGAGAAGGAGCAAGATGCAATCTCAGATCCCGAGTCCATTCAGAACAAATACAGGAGACAATACCATTGTATAAAATGGGAATCAGGCAGCTAAAATCTCTAAATTGGTAGCATTTGAGTGGACAGACAAGTTCAGAAACACATAGAGCAACTCAGATCAGAGATAATATCTTAAGTAAAAAAAGGAAATGCATGAATTAATAGAATCTGAAGTGGAAAAACAACTGCAGAAAAGTATAGAGGAAGAAATGACCTCTGGAATAATAAAAAAAAAAGACATCTCTAATATAATAGCATCTAAAGTAGGGGAACAGCTGCAGAAGAGTAAAGAGATCAGAGAAGAAGTAATCTCTGAAATAGAGACAGAAAGGATAACTATAATGAAAAACTTAAATGTTACTAAAGAAGACACTGATAAAAATTTAGAGAATAGAAAAATGGTGGATTCCCTGATTGAGCAATATAGGAAAGAAATAGATAGCATGAAACAGTTTCAAACAGATATACAAGAAAATAAAATCTCAGTCACAAGCTGGCAAAACTGTATGAACGAAAGTGAACACAGAGTCTCAGATCTTAAAGACACAGTTGCAGCTAGTGAAAAGGTAAGAAAAGATCTCTTAGAAACAATTAGGATGCAGGAAAAAATAATTCAACATTTGCAAGATGATGCAAATATGAACAACGTGAGATTAATAGGAATCAGTGGGAAACAAGGATTCAGTGAAAGGATATAAAAAGAATATGGGCAGAAATAATAGCAGAAAACTTCCCAAATATGAGAAAACAATCAGACATTCAGGTAACTGAAGCATATAAAACATCAAATAACATCAACCCAACTAAAAAGTCACCCAGACATATAATAGTCAAGATCCCAGAAATTCAGCAGAAGAATAATATACTAAAAGCTGTTAGAGAAAAGAAACAGATCACATTTAAAGGAAAATCCATCAGAATAGCAGCAGATTTCTCTTCACAAACCATGAAGTCAAGAAGAGCATGGAGCCTAGTGCTTCAAGTCCTCCATGAAAATAAATTACAGCCCAGACTGCTATACCCAGCAAAACTCTCTTTCAAGTATGAAGGAGAAGTGAAATACTTCCATGACAAGGGACAACTAAAGAATTTCATGATGTCAAAGCCAACCCTACACAGACTACTAAAAGAATATTTTATTTTATTTTTTTAAAAATTATTTTATTTTATTTTTTTCTTGTTTCAGAACTTTCGTTTATTTATTTTTATGGCCGGCTCAGCCCACCCCGAGGGCCGGGCTGGTGCAGCATGCGGTGCCGGTGACGGAACCGCAGTCCCTGCAGCCGCCTGCAGGCACTTTAGACCACTGAGCCATCCTGCCGAGCCCTAAAAGAATATTTTAAAGAGGGATCAAAATGACCAAAACTCCACAAATGAAAACAGAAAGAACCCACCGAATAGGGCAACCAATGAAACACAGGAGAAAAAGGGGTAAACAGTAGTAAGTCAACACATTTCAAATGTAATCATCAAAGTAAATGGACTCAATTCTCTAACTAAAAGAAATAGACTGGAGGAGTGGATAAGGAAACAAAACGCAACAATATGCTACATACAAGAAACACACTTAACTCATAAAGAAACTCATAGGCTAAAAGTTGAAGGATGGAAAACAATTGTACATGCCCCAGCACCTCAAAAAAAAGGCAGGTGTAGCAATCCTATTGCACACAGTCTAAACTTCAAACCAAGATTGATCAAACAAAATAAAGAAGGCCACTACATACTGGTTAGGGGAAAAAGTCAAGATGAAGAGGTAACACTCATAAATATGTATGCACCCAACATGGGAGCAGCAAGTTATATAAAACAAACCTTAATGGACATGAAAAATTTCATATCCAATACCACAATCCTAACAGGAGACCTTAACACCCCTTTATCCCAAAAAGATAGACAAAGCAGACAAAAAGTTAGCAAAGAAGTAGCAGATCTGAACCGGAACCTGGAACAACTTGACTTACTGGACATACACAGAGTGTTCCACCCAAAAACTTTAGAATACACCTTTTTCTCAGCTGCACATGGGACATTTTCTAAAATAGACCACATATTAATCCATAGGTCATGCTTAAGCATATGCAAGAAAACAGAAATTATCCCATGCATACTATCTGACCACAGTGCCATGAAATTGGAAATAAATGATAAAAGAAACCACAAGAACCCCAGAAATATGTGGAAATTAAACAGCACCCTTCTCAGCAACCAGTGAGTTACAGATGAAATTAAACAAGAAATTAAACAGTATCTACAATTTAATGAAAATTCAAACACAACCTACCGGAATTTATGGGATGCAATGAAAGCAGTTCTTAGAGGGAAATTTATAGCTTCGAACTCATGTATTAAGAAGATAGACGGGAACAAATAAATATTCTAAGGCAACACCTAAACCGACTAGAAACAGAAGAGCAAACGAAATACAAAACACAAAGACAGGAGGAAATTATAAAGATTAGAGCAGAAATCAATTTAATTGAGACCAAAAACACAATACAAAGAATTAGTGAAGTAAAAAGCTGGTTCTTTGAAATATCAAATAAAATTGATAAGCTCCTAGCTAACCTCATCAAAAAGAGGAAAGAAAGGACTCAAATTCAAGCAATAAGGAATGAAAAGGTTGAAATTACTACGGACCCAGCAGAGATACAGAGGATCATAAATAGCTACTTTGAGAATCTTTACTCTCACAGAATTGAAGATACAGAAGAAAAAGACGGATTTCTAGAAAAGTATAAATTATGAAAACTGAATAGAGAAGATATAAGAACTCCCAATAACCCAATAACAGCCAATGAAATGCAAAATGTAATAAAAAGCCTACCTACAATGAAAGGTCCAGGACCTGATGGGTTCACCACTGAATTCTACAAGAAATTTATAGAAGATATAACTCCAATACTTCTCAAACTCTTCAAGGAAATTGAAAAGGAAACAATCCTTCCAAAATCTTTCCTAGAAGCAAGTATTACACTGATATCAAAAGCAGAAAGGGACACAACAAAAAAAGAGAACCACAGGCCAATTTCTCTCATCAACATAGATGCAAAACTTCTTAATAAAATCCTTGCCACTAGAATACAACAAATCATTAAGAACGTTATACACCATGACTAGGTAGGATTCATCCCAGGAATGCAAGGATGGTTCAGTATATGCAAATCTATAAATGTAATACACTATATCAATAGAGCCAAAGGCAAAAATCACATCATTATCTCAATGAATGCACAAAAGGCTTTTGACAAAGTGCAACACTCATTCATGTTCAAAATACTGCAGAAAATAGGAATAGAGGGACTCTAACTCAACCTGATAAAAGCCATCTATGATAATACAACAGCTAACATAATTCTCAATGGGGAAAATCTAAAGCCTTTTACTCTTAAATCTGGTACAAGACAAGGATGTCCTCTATCACCACTCCTATTCAATATAGTTCTGGAATCATTAGCTGCAGCCATTAGACAAGAGATACAAATAAAAGTAATAAAAAGAGGTAAAGAAGAAGTTATATTATCATTATGTGCTGATGACATGATAATTTATTTGGAACACCACAAAAATTCCAACAAGCTATTAGAATTAATACAAAAATTCAGTAGCATAGCAGGTTACAAAGTCAACACACCAAAGTGAATAGCATCCCTCTATACAGATAACAAACAAACTGAGCGAGAAATTAGAGAAATAATACCCTTTACAATAGGAATGAAGAAAATGAAATATTTAGGCATTAACTTAAGTAAAGAAGTAAAAGAGCTTTTCAATGAAAATTACAGTACTCTGAAAAACAAGATCCTAGAAGATTTCAGAAAATGGAAAGATATTACCTGCTCCTGGATGGGAAGAACCAACATTGTGAAGATGGCCATACTCCCTAAATTGTTATACAGATTTAATGCAATTCTTCTTAAAATATCGTCAACATACCTCGTAGACCTGGGGAAGTCATTCATAAAATTTATTTGGAACCAAAAAAGACCCAGAATTGCAAAGACAATCCTTAGCAACAAAGGTAAGGCAGGAGGTATTACAATTCCTGATCTAAAGTTATACTACAGAACTACCTTGATAAAATCAGCATGGTACTGGCAAAAAAATAGACCTGAGGATCAATGGAATAGATTAGAAGATGCAGAAGTAAATACAAACACACTCAACCACCTTATTTTTGGCCAAGGGGCCAAACATGTTTACTGGAAGAAAGATAACCTCTTTAACAAATGGTGCCGGAAAAACTGGCTCTCCACATGTCTAAAAGTAAAACTTGACCCAGGTCTATAACCATGCACTAAACTAAAATCAAAATGGATTAAAGATCTAAATATTAAAAGAGAAACCCTAAACCTCCTTGAGGAGAAAGTCGGAGGAAATCTTAAAGACATCGTGGTAGGCAAAGAGTTCATGGACAAGAATCAAAACGCACGTTTAACACGCGAAATAATGAACAAATGGAACCTCCTCCAGCTGAAAAGTTTTTTCATGTCAAAAGAAATTACCAACCAAGTGAAAAAACAACCCACAAATTTCAAGAAAACTTTAACTAATAAATATTCAGACAAAGGTCTTCTATCTAGAATTGATAAAGATCTAAAAACCATTAGGGTCCCAAAATTCAAAGATCCAATCCAGAAATGGGCATCTGAGATGAACACACATTTCTCAGAGAAAGAAATTCAAGAAACCTATAAATACATGAAGAAATGCTCCCCATCGCTAGCCATTTGTGAAATGACGATCAAAACAACACATAGGTACCATTTCACCCCAGAAAGAATGGCTACTATAAAGAAGTCAACCACCAATAAATGTTGGAGAGGCTGTGGGGAAAAAGGAACTCTTGTCCACTGCTGGTGGGAATGTAGACTGGTGCAACTATTATGCAAAGCAGTGTGGAGACTCCTTAAAAAACTAGAGCTGGAAATCCCATTCAATCCAGCTATCCCCCTACTGGGAATTTTCCCAGCAGAACTGAAGACATCATAGCATAGTGATTGATATCGGTGCACCTATGTTTATAGCAGCCCAATTTGTGATAGCTAAATCATGTAAACGACAAAAATGCCCATCATCTGAAGATTGGTTGAAAAAGATGTGGTATTTTCAGAAAATGGAATATTATTCAGCTATAAGGAATGATAAACTAGAAGACTTCATATATAAATGGATGTATCTTGAACATACACTCGTTAGTGAAATAAACCAGGCCTACTTATGCAAATATTGTATATTCTCCCTAGTTTAAGGACCCAAAGGAGAAATAAATTAATAAATAAATTTTTGGTGGCACCAGGAATAAATCTCAGGACGTAGCGTTTTCTGCTTTCTCAAACCATATATATATATATATATATATATATATATATATATATATATATATATTTTTTTTTTTTTTAAGAGTGACTTAAGTTCAAAATCCAATTGGAAGAGTTAAAAAAATTAATGTTTATTGAAAGTGTTAATGTTTAATTGTTTGATCAGTCTTACATACCTAAGTCTTTGCATCTATACTGATTTGATGATGAAAATATGTAATGCAACCATTGTTAAATTTTTCTTGTCTTGAAATTCTGTACTATATGTATCCTTTTCACTGTTTTTTGTTTTTTTCTCTGCTATTTTTACCCTTAAAAACATAATAAAAAAATTTTAAAAATACAGTCTATCAATACAGCCAAAGCCAAAATTCGCTTGATGATCTCAGTTGATGCAGAAAAAGCTTTTGACAAGGTCCAACACTCATTCATGTTCAGAATCTTACAGAAAATGGGAACAAAGGGCCTTTACCTCAATCTGATAAAAGTCATCTATGATAATTCAACAGCTAACATAATTCTATTTTTTTTTTTTTTTTGTCTTTTTGAGATAGGGTCTCGCTATGCAGTTGAGGCTGGCCTTGAACTCACTTTTTGTAGCTCAGGCTGGTCTCGAACTCGCACCAGTCCTCGCCTCAGCCTCCCAAGTGCTGGGATTACAGGCGTTCGCCACCATGCCTGGCTTGCTAAAATAATTCTAAATGGGGAAAAACTGAACTCTTTTACTCTCATATCTGGTACAATGCAAGGATGTCCTCTATTACCACCCCTATTCAATATAGTTCTTGAATCATTAGCTAGAGTCATTAGACAAGAGAGAGAAATAAAAGAAATAAAACTAGGTAAAGAAGAAGTTAATCACTATTTGCAGATGGCATGATAATCTACTTGGAAGACCCAAAAAAACCCCACAAAGAAGCTACTAGAATTAAGACACGAATTCAGTAGCTTAGCAGGATATAAAGTCAACACGCAAAGGTTAATAGCATTCTTCTACCCAGATAACAATCACACTGAGAGAAAAATTAGAGAAACAGTACCATTTATGATAGCACTGAAGAAAATGAAATACTTAGGCATTAGCCTAAGGAAGTAAAAGACCCTTTCAATGAAAGCTATAGTACTCTGAAAAAAGACATCTTAGAAGATTTCAGAGAATGGAAAGATATTTCCTGCTTCTGGATAGGAAGAACCAACAGTGTGAAGGTGGCCATACTCCCTAAAGTGTTATACAGATTTAATGCAATGCCTATCAAAATACCATCAAAATACCTCATAGACCTGGAGACATCATACCTAAAATTTATTTGGAACCAAAAAGACCCAGAATTGCAAAGACAGTTCTGGTCAACAAAGACAAGGCAGGAGCCATTACAATTCCTGACCTGAAGTTATACTACAAAGCTACAGTAATAAAATCGGCATGGTACTGGAAAAAAAATAGACCTGAGGATCAATGGAATAGATTAGAAGATGGAGAACCAAATATAGACACTCTCAGCCACTTTTACTTCCAAAAAACAGGCCAAACATGCTTACTGGAAAAAAGATAGCCTCTTTAAGAAATGGTGCTAGAAAAACTGGCACTCTACATGCCAAAAACTAAAAGTTGACCCAAGTCTATCACCATGCACTAAACTAAAATCAAAACGGATTAAAGATCTAAATATTAGAAGAAAAACATTACATCTCCTGGAAGAGTAAGTGGGAGAAAATCTTGAAGACATCGGGGTAGGCAAAAAGTTAATGGACAAAAATCAAAATGCATGTTTAACACTTAAAAGAAGAAACAAATGGGACCTCCTGCAGCTAAGAAGGTTTTGCACCTCAAAGGAAATTACCAACAGAGTGAAAAGATAACCCACAAACTTTGAAAAAATTTTAACTAGTAAGTATTCAAACAAAAGACTTCTATCTAGAATTTATAAAGAAGTAAAAACCATTAGGGTCCCAAAATTCAAAGACCCAATCCAGATACAGACATCTGAGAGGAATGCACACTTATCAGAGAAAGAAATTCAGCAAGCCTATAAGTACATGAAGAAAGGCTCTATATCACTAGCCATCCGTGAAATGCAAATTAAAATAACACTTAGATACCATCTCACCTCAGAAAGAATGGCTACCATAAAGAAATCAACCAACAACAAATGTTGGAGAGGCTGTGGGGAAAAGGGAATGCTTCTCCACTGCTGGTAGGAAAGCAGACTGGTGCAATCATATGGAAAGCACTGTGAAGACACCTTAAAAAACTAGAACTGGAAATCCCATTCAATCCAGCTATCCCCCTACTGGGAATTTTCCCAGAAGAACTGAAAATATCATATCATAATGATATCTGTGCACCTATGTTTATAGCAGCACAATTTGTGATAGCCAAAACTTGGAAACAACCAAAAAGCCCATCATCTGAAGAATGGTTGAAAAGGATGTGGTATTTTTATACAATGTAATATTATTCAGCTATAAAGAATGATAAACTGGAAGACTTCATATATAAATGGATGTATCTTGAACATACACTCATAAGTGAAATAAACTAGACCTACACATGTAAATATCATATAGTAATCTCTCTAGTATAAGAACTCTCAAGAAGAAATAAAAATGGAAGGGCATAACAGCTGAATGGCAATCAAAGACTTATGGATTAAACAAAATGACTGGAAGCAGAAAAGAGAGGAAACAGCAGGAGTAAAACCATGCAGTTATGTACACAGGATGAATCAGATATTGCTCCTAAGAACCTGCAGAAGGCTTTGCACATTGATGATAGCAATGTCCAACACTAAAACTATGCTTGGAATGCCTGTCATTCTGGTCTTTTAGATGTGTACTGCTTCTAATGTAAACTCAGCTCCTACTATACTCACTCTGAAGTAAATGGTTGGCTGAGAAAAAAACAAAAAAGGGCATTGATTGAGAGTAAGAGACTAGGCAAAATGCCATAGGCTTGACAGGCTACAATTTTGTATATCCTTCGGTTTCTAAATGTCTGTGTAAAAATGTATAACTGCTTTTATCACATTGTATAGAGATTTATTAGAATATCAATGATTGTCAGAAAATACCAATTTCAAGCTAAGTCTAAGATGTTCGATATTCAGAAAGACAGTGATGTTAAGATCGATTACCTATGTTATACAGTAATAGTATCATCAAGCTTGTCTGCTGGAGAGTTGAGAATGTAAGTTAACAGACCAAAAATTGGTGAAAAGAGGAGCTACCAAGATAGCTGTCATTTTGGCCCTAGCCCTTCAAGGTCAGTGAGGACTCAGGACAAAAGAGAACCTGTGCTGTAACATCCTAGAACTCAGTGGTGTCCCAAATTTTCTGGCCAAGGAGATTATGGGACCTCAGAGGAAAGGGATAAATGAAGTATAGTGTGTCTAAGGAGAGACACCCAGAGATAAAACATTCTCTCAGGCTTTCACAGAAAGCAAACTGGTCAAGCAATGGCCGTGACTCATCTCGATGGCTGAAACTGACAACATTTCTACAAAGCAGTGTACATGGTTCCAAAGTTAATCCTGAGGGGATTTGACCTTGGAAAATATAAAAGATGATTGTTTTGTTATATAGGTCTTGCTTTAACTTGCCCTTGATCACCCAGTGGAAAAGAATTATGAGGTATAAAACGCAGAGCTAGATTAGTATGATGACCTGTAAGATGCTTATATCAACAGCCTCCAACATTGCCAGTTTCACCGGTAACCCAATGTAAATAAGAACATTGGACTATGTATACAACCAATTCCTCTTACTTCAAAGGGAAAATTTTTCTTTTATTCTTTCCTTACCAATATTGATTAGAAAATTTATCATGTCTACACCCTGTACTGTGTATAACTACTATGAGGACAGCAATGTGCGATGTGTCGGTTGTTGCAAGTGTACTACTAATGTGTTTTGAAACTATCATATTGCTATTTCTTATTAAAATTAATAAAAATACAATGTTCCGTTAATAGGTTGTGACATTCACAAAAAAATAAGAATGATATTTATATATTTTTTTTGCCACTCAACCCTGTGAGAGTACACATTGAGATTCTTCCTAATGGGAAAGTAACTGGTGAAGCAGATATTGAATTTGCAACTCATAAAGATGTTGCTGCAGCTGTGTCAAAAGACACAGCAAATAAGCAACACAGTTCTGTAGAAGTCTTTTGAATTCTACAACAGGAGCAAGTGGTGGTACTCATGGTAGCCAAATGATGGGAAGGCATGGGCTTGTCAGTTACCATGGCCCAGCCAATCAGCAGTTGAGTCGTGACTACAGAGGTAGCTGTGGTGGCCAGAGCAGCATGAGTGGATATGACCAAGTTTTACAGGACAACTCCAGTGATTTTCAGTCAAGCATTACATAAGTAGTCAAGGAGCAGTTAAGAGCTGGTACTGCAGTAGTGGAAGCCATGTATCTGTGGGCATGAACAGCATGGGAGTGATGTTTGGCATGTCAGTATGAGTGGTGGCTAGGGAATGTAATTGATCCTGATCACTAACTCTTGACCAACTTTTTTAGCGGAAAAAAAAAAATCTTCATTCAGTTTAACAGTTTTCACAACACAATCTTGATATTTTTGCTTACTCCTACCATTGGAAATTATGATTGTTTTAAAGACTCACGGTTCAATATTTTTTAACACAAGTTACCCAGGATACAATATCAAAGATGAGTAGACTGTGTAATCATTAAACAATTTGCAGCTTTTAAGTTAGTTATATTGTAGGATATACTTAAGCAGGTTAACAGGTTAAAGCAGTCGAGTTAAATGTTCCTCTTATACGTTACGTGGAACTCTGTTTGGAAGCATATTGAAAGACACGCTGTTTTGTAAAATTTAATATAGGACCTACAATTCAGAGAAATATTTGGCATGTTAATTCTAGTTTCATTCAAAAACCTGTAAGGCACGTAAAGTTTTTTTTTTTTTAAGTTAACGGGGAAGTTTGAGATGCAATACCAATAGGATTAGGTCTTGGTGTTTGTATGAAATTCTACACTTGATTTTAGCCAAAAGGCTGAGAAGCGATTGTTTATATGAAATTCTGAGGCCTTAATTTTCTTTTTTCTCTCTCTTTTTTTTTTTTTTTTTTGCCAGCTCAACCTGCCCTGGGGGTGGGGCTGGCACAGCATGTGGTGCTGGGGATTGAACCATGGTCCCTGCAGTTACGTAAGCTTGTCCAAGCAGGCATTTTAGACCACTGAACCATCTTGCCAGCCCCTGAGGCCTTGATTTAAACTCATTGTATTGTGATTTCCTTTTAGGTATATTGCACTAAGTAAAACTTGTCAAATCTTTTAAACATACAAATCAAAAATTGTTATATAGAGCCGGGTGTGGTGGGGCATGCCTGTAATCCCAGCACTCGAGAGGCTGAGGCAGGAGGATCTATGTGAGTTCGAGATCAGCCTGGGCTACAAAAGTGAGCTCAAGACCAGCCTCAACAGCATAGCGAGACCCTGTCTCAAAAAGACAAAAAAAAAAAAAAAAAAAAAAAAAAAAAAAAAAAAAAAAAAAAAAAAAAAAAAAAAAAAAAAAAAAAAAAAAAAAAAAAAAAAAAAAAAAAAAAAAAAAAAAAAAAAAAAAAAAAAAAAAAAAAAAAAAAAAAAAAATTGTTATATAGAGTTAAAGGAATCCTAGCCAAAGTATTCACAGTATATCTCACAGACTTAGATAAAATAATACTTAGATGAATTTGGACCAAAAGAGACCTAGAATAGCAAAGGCATTTCTGGACAACAAGGGCAAAGCAGAGGTCAGCACAATCCTTGACTCAAAACTGTAGTACAAAGATACTGTGATAAAAAGAGCATAGCACTGGCAAAAAAAAAAACAGAGCTGATCATTAGTGGAGCATACTAGAAATATAGAAACAACTTCAAATGTACTTAGTCACTTTGTCTTTAACAAAGGAGTAGAATATATTCACTGGAAGAAAGTCACTTTAATAAAAGGTGCTGGAAAAACTAGCTTTCTGTATACTAAAATTAAAATTAATCCAATATCTCTCACCATGCATTAAACTAAAATTGAAATAGATCCTAGATCTAAATATTAAAACAACAACATTATGTCTGCTGGAAGACTGAATAAATTGAGATCTTGAAGACATTGGTGTAGGCAAAAACTTTATGACCAAAACCCTAGTTGCACAGGAAACATGACAAAGAATCAAAAACTTGGATCTCATCTTATTTTTTAAATTTATTTTAAGAATTTTATTTTTATTTTATTTTTTTCTTGTTTCAGAACTTTTGTTTGTTTATTTTTATGGCTGGCTCAGCCTGCCCTGAGGGCAGGGCTGGCGCAGCATGTGGTGCCAGGGATCAAACCACAGTCCCTGCAGCCACCCAGGCTTTCCTAAGGATGCGCTTTAGACCACTGAGCCATCCTGCTGGATCCCTCATCTTATTAAAAAGCTTTTCAAAGCAACAGAAACCACCAACAGAGTGAAAAGACAACCAATAATGTTGGGGAAAATGTTGAGGGCCTCAGCATGAGCCGCTCCCAAAAGATGGCGC
This sequence comes from Myocastor coypus, assembly GCA_004027025.1. NCBI lineage: Eukaryota > Metazoa > Chordata > Mammalia > Rodentia > Myocastoridae > Myocastor > Myocastor coypus. The sequence goes on from PVJA010047175.1 coordinate 14,066, forward strand.
CGGATTCCTGCTTCCGGGTTGTCCTGCGGCGAAAAGCAATTTAGTTGTAATCTGCTTTTGCCTGGCAACCGATGTAGTAACCAATCAGATTTGACTGTGCGAGCGATGGTGATTGGTGGGCGAGGTGCTATATATGAGGGAAGCGCGGGCTGGAGGGGGAGAAGAGGCAGAGATGTAAAGGGTGGAGGATCTTGTTAGATCCTGGCTGCTGTACCGAATAAACGTTTACAAGCTTAAGTCCGGCGTTCAAGCCTTCGTGTTGCGGCGCCGGTCATCTGGTGGCCCGTACGGGGAAATCTCCAGTCCTTCTCTCCTTCTGGCCAAAGGAGTCGGCTGATAGAGCTTCCCCGTGACCCAACAATAACGGAAGGTCCCGGTGCCAGCCTCTTCTCACCCGGTCCAGAACCAACGAACGTACAGCAGGTAAGGTACCTTTATCCAGGCAGGAACTGTGTTGCCTGGAGGGGGGGTGGACGCACTCCGAGATTCGGCAACGTAACAGAACGTGCCGGTTGATCCCAGACTCCCCTAACTCCCCTCTCTGTCCCCGCTTTAGCACCCTAACATGGGCAACGCTGCCCGAAGGCCTCTTGCTGAATCCCTGCATACATTGTTATGTTAATGAGGCAGCGCCATGGTCCTGGCCTACGGGCTCCTTGGCTCTCCCTTCATGGGAAAAACTCGGGCGGGACCTACGAGCCGTCAAGGATAAAA
>PVJA010047176.1:0-14784 GCA_004027025.1 Myocastor coypus
CTGACAAAAGAGGGAAGGAAAGCGGAGCAGAGGAAAGAGGAAAGGGTCAAGCGGGGGTGAGGGGAGATGACTGCTTCAGGGAGCAAAATGAAAACTGAGAGGAAATATAAAAGATGGACCAAGACTTGACATTTAGGGCAAGGGGTGATCCTGACCTAGTTGGTTCCCCAGGAAGCCCAAGTTCTGACAAGTACTGCAGACTTAGGGCAGTGTAAGGACCGAGAACTTGAGTCACTTTTTATGAATAACTAAGAAAAGGGTGCCCCTAAGCTGCTGGAGATTTGGGGACCCTGCTGTATAAGTTAATAAGAAAGCATGTTCTATTTCCTCTGGTGCCTTGGTTTTGATAAAAAAACAAAGAGGAAGGTGTTTAGCTGAGGTAAACTGTGCAGACAAGCGTGTGCCTTGGTTTCTGGCCATAAGGCCGCAGATGAGGAGTGTGAGGCTGGAAGGTCATCACACTGGACAGAGGATGCTGTGCCCACACTGCTGCTAAGCTGCAGGTCTTGGCCGCACACAGCACGCCAGCTCCATGCTCAGCATTAGTTACATGAAAACGTAAGCGCACAGCAGGCTGTGGGTTTTGAACCAGTGTCTCTATATCCTAAGATGTTAAGAGACTCAGGCACAAGGCAACTTAAACACTTTTAGTTAAGGAAAAGAAGCACTAGGCCTCCTTGCTGCACATATATTATAAAAACGGAAGCACCTTTTTCATCCATAGTACATGGTTTCTGTGATAAAAATACATTTACCTTGAACCTCAGGTTGTACAGCTCCTAAAAAGAAATTAAAAAAAACACAATAAAGCATCTTTACTTAAATAAAATATACAAGAATCATTGTTTCAGGAACAGCTTTGTGATATAAAATTCATAGAAAAAGATAGAAGGAAACTACAAACTGTGTGACACCTTTGAATTTTAAGGCATAAATATTTTTTAGCTTGCCTTATATACATACTGGTTTTACCATTGCAAAGGAATCCTCACTTAAATTCTGAAAAAGAGATTATTAGTATTTTAGATATATTAGAATACATATCATCAGCAACTTTCTACATAAAATACATAACTACTCTTAACTTACATAATAAAATGGCTTATAAAAGATTAATGCAATTGAGATATAATTCAAACCTCCCTTGATTTAGTAACCCTGACCTGGGCAGTTAAAGTCAACACAAACGCATACATTAATGTTGCAACTCTGCTCTCTGACTTATCCTTTCTTGTAGGAGGAGATTTGTCAATGACCATTGAGTATTTCAGGAGACAAAATGAAGGAGGAGAGAAAGACCAAGAAATTAATGGAGACTTGGCATTTAGGGCAAAGGGTGATCTGGCTAGCCAGTGCCCCAGGAAGCCCAAGTTGTGCCTAAGACCAACTTGGGGCAGTGTGTGGGCCATGACCACAGACTAAGCGTGTTTCCACATGAAAGTAAGCTTTTATGGTGTAGAGGAGTTTCTGTTGTCAGACTAAGAAATTGTGTCCCTTCACCTTAATTAATCAATAGAGTTTTAAATGGATGGATAGAGAAGGGATAGAACAGAACAAGAGAGGAAACCCAAAATATTATTATATTGAAGAAGGAAGACTAAGCTACAGAGGTTTTATGGGCCTCCTGCCTAAAATTTTTAAATTTTTTTTTTACTTCTTCCTTTCTTTACTAAGGATTGAATTAAATTGAATAAATATAGGGACATTTTTCTCAGCTGCTCATAGACCTTAAAAATAAATGATATGGTTTGCTATCCAGAAATGTGTATTATTTGGTTTAAGAACTGATGTCAGTGGAAAATGAGGCAAAGTTTCAGCAAGCCTAGCACCGGACGCAGTGAACAAGGCCAACAGGGAAGCACAGCAATCCACCATCCACACATATTGTCAGTGTCTAGTGAGCACGCCGCCTTCGTCCTGGGATACTTGGCACATGACGATGATGGCATTCTGTCTTCACAGTTTTTATTGCCAACAAGGAAAAGATGAGATGAGTACGAGAGCCACAGTAAGTAACAAGGAGTGACTGAGCCGTGTGCTGGGGCAGCCACCTACCTGAGTGCAAGAGCCTGCTCTGGGAGGTCCTGGGCAGGGCGGCGGCTGGGGCGTGTCCTTCACATGACTCTGTGAAAGAGAAGAGGTGATTTAGAAAGGAGCCACGGAGCACAGACACCAGGGATCCCTTCCCGGTCCCGCACGCGGCACCAGCCCCACCAGCCCCACCCCCGGGTGTGCTGAGCCAGGGCGAACGAGCCAAGTGTGGGGGCACACACCTGGAATCCCAGCGCTGGGGAGGCTGAAAACAGGAGGATCGCTTTGTGTCGGAGCTGCATAGTGATACCCTGCACCAAATACATAAATTGAAAAAAAAAAAAAAGTCAGAAAGGAAGGAAGGAAGGAAGGAGGCACCATATGGGATGTGTACTTTCAAAATGTTTTGTTACAGTATAGACATATTGGCATGAATCCTGCCAAATGTCCCCCCTTCTCTTTGAACACACTCATCCCATCATTCGTCTGTCTGTCTGTCTGTCTGTCTGTCTGTCTTTTGGAGACAAGATCTTCCATACAGTTCAGGCTGTCCTTGACCTCACTTTGTAGCCCAGACTGGTCTTGAACTCACAAAAATCCTCCTGCCTCAGCCTCCTGAGGGCTGGGATTACAGGTATGTGCCACCACGCCCATCTCTTGCTACTTTCTGAAACAACTGTGCAAGTCCTCTTCTGGGTCTTCATTCAGGTATGAGAAAAAAAAAAAAAAGAAAAAAAAAAACATGCTGCTGCTGAGTGCCACCCAACAGCAAAGCACCTCATGAAATCATGGATGACACTGTGTCCTCACCCACCTTAGTCACCAGATCTGCCACCATGTGACTTCTGGATCTCTCCAAAGTCACAGTGACCATGTTTTGAATCCATTCAGAACATCAAGACAGCCAGAACTGCACAACTGAAGACACTCAGGAAAGAGGACTCCAGAGCTGCTGCAGAAAGTGGCCAGGACCACGGGATGAGTGTTCTAAGTGGCGGTGCTGCTGCTGCTGCTGGTGGGCATGGTTCATGGCAATATGTCTCTTACTGTTATAATTTTTTTAAAAAAAATGAAATATTCACTATATTTTTCTAGCATACCATATATATTCTCAAGAAAGAAGAGGGTGAAAGCTCCAGGAATCAGAAAGAGTGACAGGAAACCTAAAAAGCACACAGAAACCTGCAATTCAGAGCAAATGATTGAGGCCCCACACAGCCTGCCCCCGTGGGGAGATGGCCACACCCCACATGCACAGGACAAGAGGCATACCACCGGCCTAGTGACAGTGTAGGGACAGCAGCCTAAACCACAGGAGAAACCCATGGACTAGGACAGCTGGCCCTGGAGCTGGAGATGTCCCTGTGCAGGGCAGATGGCTCGGGAGAGTCACAGAGTGGGACTGGGTGCTGGGGCCAGGCCATGCAGGGGACCTGAGGGCAAAGGGAGCCAGGCCTGGGGGACTGGTGACTGGGGGTAGGGCAGCCTCAGGGACTGTAGTGGAGCTCAGCCAGGGGGCCTGTACTCAGAGGGCAGTGGGCAGCCCCACCTGCCTGGATGTTTTCCGAGGGGCTGGCAGCTGAGAGTACCTGCTACCTGTGTCCCCACAAGCTTCACTCCTGGAGTGGACATCTGCCACAGCCAGGGGACATGCTAGGGCCACCAATGGGAGAGTCATGGCCCAGGTGGACATAGCCCCGAGGGACCGGAAAGGGGTGGGGGCTGCAGGATAGCGCTGGGAAGTGGGTGCAGCCCCCAGGGCGCCCACTCTCCCTCCCCATACCTGGTGATTTCCAATGTCACAGGTCTGGAAAGCAAGAACCTTTGCCAACCCACACTCCTGGGTGTGCAGGAAACTGTAGACACACTTTTCTTGTGTTAATCTCTTTGAGATTCTTTTTCTTTTGCTCATTCTTTATTTTTATCACATTTTATTCAGTTTTAAACATTCTAGTGATTTTTAAAACTCTCTTGCTCTTCTTTTTAAAATTATCTTTTCTGCTTTTACATAAGGCCTCAGTATGGAGTTCAGGCTGACCTTGTGTGTAGGCCAGGCTGGCTTCCAACTCATGGTGATGTCCTGCCTCAGCTTTGTGAGAGCTGGCATTACAGGCATGCGCCACTGCGCCCAGCTTCTCCTCATTGTGTTTCCCCTTTTCATTTTTCTCCCTGCTTTCCTATCTGCCCTTGCCTTGGTGGTACTGAGGACTGAACCAAGTTCCTCACAGTGGGCTAAATCGCCAGCCTTTTAAAAAAATTTATGTGGAAAAAGGTAAAACAATATTTCATATCAAAATAATAGGAGAATAAAGATAATTAATACTTGAAGCATTGCTTTCCTTAGAGTAGTTACTCAGAGTACAAGAAATGTGCATGAAAAATTCTCCAGCGATATGAACACAAACCTCTCTTCTCAGTGAACTGAAAGAAAATATTAGTGTACTTATATTTTGTGTTTTTTCTGTTCCATTCTTTCCTTTCCCTTTCTCTCATCCTAGTTCCTTTTGAACAGTCTCTTCCAAGCCCTTCTTTATTTTGAAACAGTTTCCCTGAGTCACTCCATTGCCCAGGATGAGCTGGACTTTGGGATCCTTGTGCATCCACCTCTAGAATATAGGGCTACAGGCGTTCCTAGCTTATGACTTTTAAGCTTTGTTAACCTTTTAGCTTCTTATTGTTGTTGTTGCTTGCTTTTCTATTGTACAGAAGCACAGCCTTTAATTATTCAGTTTTACTCTGTCACATTACCTGGTTTTTCTCTGTGTCATTTTCACCACCTCAAATTGTTTTCTGCTCTAAGCAGTAATGGGGATTGGGCCCTCAACAGAAGGCTGATCCCTAAAAAGACTCTCACATAAAAGGGGGAAAAAAACATTGATCCAGACAGCTGCACAAATGCCAAGCTAGAAACACAAGAACTATGAGAAAACAAAGCAACATGACTCCTCCAAATAGCCATAACTGATCAGTGCCAAATGCAGTGATACTGAAATGGATCAAGTGCTGGACAAAAAGGGCTGGCCAGACAGCTCGGCAGACTACAGCACCTGCTTAGGCAGAGCACAATGGCCGGGGTTCGGTCCACAATGTGCCATGCCAGCCCCACTCCAGGGGCACGCTGAGACAGCAATTGAGACTTGGGCATGGTGGTGTGCACTTGGAATCCCAGCTCTTGGGAGGCTGAAAACAGGATGATTATTAGGATTCTGATCTATGTAGTGAGACCCTGTAGACCCTGTACCAAATACATTTAAAGCAATGCTGGACAAAGAATTCAAGAAATTGATTTGTGAAAAATAAACAATGTGATAGTTACTTTGCAGAGACAGAAATCCCTGACACAACTTAAAGGAGGAGAGCTTTACTTAGGCTGATGGTGGGTGGAGGTTCTAGTCTGTAGTTGGCTGTCTCTAAGGCAGGTCAGCGTGACAGCAGGGGGACAGTTCACTGCAGAGCAGGCAGGAGGCAATGTCAAGATCAAGGGAGGAGAAAGAACGCATACACGCCCTCCCCGGCCATGCGCAGCGCCCCACTCTTCACACCAGGTTTTGCTTCCCAACCTCACATCCAGCCATAAACCCATTAGTGGGCTAATCTAGTACCACACACCCTCGGCCCAGTACCACATACCCAATGGTCCGCATACCTGTGGTCCAATCACCCCCTAAAAACCACACTTACGAGCATCATAGGCTTTTGGGTTACATCTAGATAAAAGCTACAACCGTCAACGTTTTAAACAGGACACAAAAGAACAGCTGAGTGAAAATGGAAGAAAATTCAGGATACGTTGGAGCAGTTACACAAAAAGAAATTCCAAAAGAGAACCCAATAAATCTTGGAAATGAAAAGTTGCTGAATCAAATACAAAACTCAGTGGAAACCTCACACATAGACTGGATCAGCCAGGGACAGATTTTAGGGCTAATACATTCAGATAATAATAAAGGGGGGAGGAATTTTAAGAAATCTATGACACAGTTAAAAGATTAAATTAAATTTAAGAAATTTCTGATGTAGGGCCTGGCGGGATGGCTCAGTGGTCTAAAGCGCCTGCTTGGGAGCTTGGGCGACCTCAGGGACTGCGGTTCGATCCCCGGCACCACATGCTGCGCCAGCCTTGCCCTCAGGGCGGGCTGAGCCGGCCATAAAAAATGAGTGAATAAACAAACAAAGGTTCTGAAACAAGAAAAATAAATAAATAAAATTTAAAAAAAAAAAAGAAATTTCTGATGTAGAAGAGGGCACCAAGATATACATTAAAGCAGAAAAATTTTATTTCATGAAATAATAGCAGATACTTCTCGAACTTTGGACATATATGTACATCCAGGTAAAGGAAAACTTTACAACCTCAAATAGTCATGACCAGGAACAAGCTCCCAACGTGTGAGTAAAATTAAAATGCTAAGAGTGCAGAACAAGGAAATAATATTGAAAGATGGAAGAAATGCTAAGGACCTATAAAGACAAATCCGTTAGAACAGCAGCTTTCTCCACAGGAATGCTAAAGACCACAAAGGTAGGGCATGGTGGTACATACCTGTACTCCCAGCACTTGGAAAGCTGAGGGGGGGAGGACGGCTATGAGTTCGAGGGCAGCCTAAGCTACAAAATGAGTTCAAGGCCAGCCTGAACCCCATAGGAAAACCCTGTTTCAAAAGAAGTCCTCATGACTATTTCTAACGTTGGTTAGATTTGTTTAAAAATAAAAGGTGAGAAAAGCCTAGAACGATAAGTTTCAAGCCCTAAAATTAAACAGCTGCCTCCTCAACATCAGACTGAACATGGAAAAGCTTAAACTGTTTCTGCTAAAATCAGGAATGAGGTGAGAATGTCCACTCTCACCACTCCTATTCAATAGGATCCATGAATTTTTAGCCAGAGCATTTTGGCAAGAGAAAGAAATAAAAGGAATGCAAATAGCAAAGGAAGTAAAAATATGCTGTTGCAGCTGATATGATCTTACACTTACAAGACCTTAGTGCTGGGGATTTCGTTGAGCAGCACAGTGCCTGCCCAGCAAGCGCAAGGTCCTAAGTTTGATTTTCACCCCACCCCCAAAAGACCTTAGCCACCAATTGACTGTTAGGGCTGATGAACAAATTCAGAAAAGTAGCAGGATGCAAAATCAACTCTAAGATATTAGTAGCATTTCTATACGTTGATAATGTTCTACCTGAGAAAGAAATCAGGAAAATAATTCTATTCAAAACAGGCCCCAATATAAATAAATACCCACCTACATACATACAAAACAATCCAACAAAGGAAGCAAAGAATTTTTAAAACACTAAAGTAAGGGAAGAAGACACTAGAAGATAGAAAAACCTATATTCATGAATTAACAGAATTAATGTTGTTAAAGTAACAATATTATCAAAAGTGATTTACAAAGTCAGAGCAGTCCCTGTGAAAATGCCAATAACGCCTTTTTTTCCCCCCCTGCAGGATTGGGGTTTGAACTCACGACCTTGCATTTGCCAAGCAGGCACTTGTGCCATGGAGCGCTCTCCCCACCCGCAATAAAGTTCTTTATATAACTAAAAAGAAACTCTAAAATTCGTATGGAAACACCAAAGACCTAGAAAACCCCAAGCAATTTTGGACAGAAAGAGTAATGCTGGAGGTATCACAATACCTTGATTCAAAATATATTGTAACCCACAGTAACAAAAGCAGCATGGTTCTGGAAAAATGCTACACACGTAGACTAATAGAGTAGAATGGAGGACAGAGAAACAAACCCCACAAGCACAGCTGTCTGATTCTTGAGAAAGAGGTCAACGTCAGGGATATACGTGGGAGAGAAGACAAGCTTTTTAATAAACTGTGTTGGGAAACCTGGATATCTACTTGTATAAGACTAAAACTCAGTGAATTCCAAGTGAATCAAAGACCTGCACATCTCCTTCAGCCATTTTTAAAATTTTGCAACAGGGTCTCACATGAAGTCACTCATGTGCTGAGGCTGGGCTCAAACTTGTAATCCTCTGTCTCAGCCTCCCTCCAGGACTGCTGGGATTCCCCGGCTGCAGCACCCTGCCTGGCTAAAACTCTATTACCTTCACACCCCAGTTCATCTTCTCCTGTGATGCAGTCCACATCACCGTTGCATTTGTGCTGGTTTGGAATGCAAACACCGGACTTACAGAGGAAACTTCCTTCTTGACACCCTGGGTAGACACAAGCAGAGAGTTTTATTCCTGTTCTTAAATGGGAATGAGGTGGACTTTGCAACTCAGCAGTAAGTTGTTCTCAGTCTAGCTAGAAGCAGGCACTTGGGGATCTGAAGCTGGGTGAGCACCCACCTTTGCAGCACAGCTCGTCACTTTGGTCCCCACAGTCATCGACCCCATTGCAGGCTGTTCTGAGGGGAACGCGCTTTCCATTCACACACTGAAAGGATGCCCTTGCCTTGAGACCTGTAGAGCAGGAGTTATTTTTGCGCAATTTAGCAATGGACTTATAAAATGACCTCCTCGTGACCTTTTTAGGATAATGGGGTCATTAAGATATCATACCCTAATGAAGTAATATGAAATACATTGGTAGAACCAGCAGAGCCTATGCGGCTAACAAGGAAGAAGAAAGGGAAAGCCGGCTGACACCTGTAGCCCCTGGAGCACTCACTGCCACAGGCTCCCCTGGCTCTCACGCATTTCTCTCATGGTGCCCCCCCACCTCCCACTCCCAGGACACGTGGGGAGACAGTCAACACTTTCACAGTCCTATTTATTTTTATTTTTATTTTTATTTTTTAGCACTGAGAGGAGAGTCATTGCTTTGATTTTAACATCATACATATGGCCGGAATATTCAATGCCAAGATGGAGAGGCAAGGTAGCAAAGGCCACTGGGAAACCAAGGTACTGGTCTCGCCACACAAATATTGAAAAGAGATGTAGAGAGGCTATGACACTCAAAGGAGATGCTGAGGTTTTCTCTAATGCTTGACTGACAGATGTTTGCTATAGTAAGTTCAAGCCAGATGTTTAAGAAAGCAAGGCAGTGAAGTAACTTTGCTTCTCCTGTAGGTTCCTACATGTTTATATATCTAGGAGGAATTGAGGAGAAGCAGACGTGAAAAGAATTAAGACACAAGTCTGCCCCAACATGGACGTAATCATTATGTACTGCAAACATGGACTAACAAAAATCAAAAGCAAAAAGAGGACACCCAAGAAAGAACAGGGGATTTTAGAGCCTAAAGTCATCAGTTTATGCTCTCAGACCTCAAACATGACGCACTGTTTCTCTGCCTCTGTGGCTCACCACTGAGGAGCAGTCATTGGCCGATTACCAGTGTCGTGTGAAGTGGAAGGGAAGGGAGAGAACCAGGCAAGGGCTCTACCCACCTGCATCTGGAGTGTAACAGAGCACAGCCGCCAGCTCCTGTGAGCTCAGCAATCTTCTCTTGGAAAAGGAGCACTCGGCCAAAGTGGTCTCATATCCCTGACAGTTCACTTGCAAGCATTGTTTGTAGCTTGTATCTTCAGAATGATAGTACTGTTTCAGAATTTTAAGCGCACCTCTGCAAAGAGAATAGTGAAACATGATGGTAAGACTGGTATGTCCATATATCATCATAATATTGGAGATAAGGACCTAGAATAATTTACTCTCATTTTCTATAAAACTACAAATTCTGTATTAATCGGGGATACAGTCTCTTTGCTTTAGTATTTTCAGGTGTAAAAAGGGATATATCCACTTGGCCAGGTTTTATGAGATGAACTAGAATAATCACTTGAGGCTGACTGGCCTGGAGGAAGACAGAAGATCTTTTGCAAATTCAGTGCTCTAACAGAAATCAGAGGAAGAACTAAAGCACAGAATAAGTAGCGTAAATAATAAGATAATATAATAATAATAATGGGACCAAGCCGGGCGTGGTGGCCCATGCCTGTAATCCCAGCACTCGGGAGGCTGAGGTAGAAAGATTGGTGCGAGTTCGAGACCAGCCTGGGCTACAAAAATGAGCTCAAGGCCAGCTTCAACTGCATAGTGAGACCCTGTCTCAAAAAGACAAAAAATGATAATAATAATAATAATAATAATAATAATAATAATAATGAGATCAGGGAAATAAGGGCAACCACATAAATGATCACAATAGGAGACACAATGAGCTAAACTTGTCAGTTAATAGTGATTGGCATGTTGGTGCTTTAGAAAAAATGCTGCCTATAAAGAACAGACTTATCAGGAAGTTGCAAAAAAAAAAAAAAAGGCAAAAGTAAAGAAATGGGAAGAGATTGTGAACAAAACAGTTAACAACACAGCCTGTTCTAGCAGTTAACATTACACAACTGTCTTAGTTACTCTTCTCTCGTTGCTAGAACAAATACCCGATACTCAAAATGAGGGAAGGAAAGGTTTATTTAGCTCACAGTTACTGGAGATTTCAGTCCATATTCAGCTGGCTCCAAGGTAGAGAGGCACATGGCAGAAAACAACCTTTTATGATGGCAGCTAAGAGCAAGAACACAGGGAGCGCTAGCTGCTCAAGCAGCTAACTTCTCTTCCTTTACATTGAAATGCAGGTCACCTACCCCACGGGAGAGGCTGCACCCACTTCCACAATAATCAACTACAAATTCCAGAAGCAGCCCCATGACTGCCTGAGGCTTTGGGGGGACACCTACACACAAACCATAACAACACCTGTGCACATGGCAAACACTCATCTCATTTAAAAACTTGTCATCACACAGGAAAATTATCTGACAGCAATGCAATGAAATAGGAAATTAAGGACAGAAAGTTAACTCACAGAAAGCTAATGTATTCACTTAGAATACACACCAAGAAAAAAAAAAAAAAGACCCTTCCAGAATGCAAATAAATCCAAAAGAAATTGCACTGAGAATTGGAAGATATTATTAACAAAATAATAAGTAAAAAATCATTTAGAGAGCTTATGGTGCGCAGATAAACCATTACCTGCAGAGGAATGAGTACCCTACATGTTTATATTGGAGGGCAGGAAAAAACAAGGAAGACTAAGTTAAGAATTCAACTGAAGGAATCAGGAAAAATGTAGCAGAGAAGAAAGGAGAGAGCTATAGATAACAGCAATGACTAAGGTAAGAAGGAGAGGCCATTTCAAAATACAAAAATAAAAGAGAAACAAAACAAAAGATAAAAGACTAATCCAGTGGATGAACCTGTGTAGTTGATCAAGGCCACAAGAGGAAATGCCGTATTAGATGTGGAAGAGGACATAGTGACAGCTGTGAAGAGACAGGCATGGCTATATTGGAGACCTGCCAGGTCACCCAAAGATTTAGCATAAATACTTCAATATACTTACAGGCACCCTGGGTTTAGCCATGTTTTAAGTGCAAGGCAAAAGGGGACACATTTAATCCTCATAACAATGCTAGGAGGCTGGGAGTGGATATTCTCAGGTTACATAGGAGGAATCTGAGGGTCAGAGAGCTGAGGTAACTGGAGAACCAACGGCTGGAACAATGAAATCAAGCCAGGGCACTTACTGTGGAAATCCGAGGTCATAACAGGCCACATTGGCTTCCACCATGTCCCAGTCATTTTTACAGACGAACATTTCCTTGTCTTGGCCCACGAGCCTTACTTTAACAATTCCCTCTGAATCTACATTTCCATGATTTAAGGTAACACTAAATTCTCCTAAAGTGAAAAACCAAAAGGATGAGCAACATTTAGGCAGCCCCCCCCCCTTCAATTTAACAACCTTTAGAACAAAAGAATATCTTATTTCAAAATAACTTTGGAGACTGTGAAGATTTTAACAAATAAGGACAGGTGTTTCTGCCCTGAGTGCTTATGTGGCAAGGGCCCTGCCTCCCTGTCCTGGAGATCACAAATCCTCTCACCTACCATGTAATGAGGAAGCCCATTGTCTCCGCTGCTCCACCGGGGGAGTCTAAACCTAGATGTTCAGCCCATGTGCTCATCAGGGAGCTGGAAGTTGCTTGAGTCATCTTACTCCACACTCTGGAGTCTCAGAAATAAGGTCAATTACCAAAATCCCAGGAGGGTTTAAGGTGTTCTCACCTACTTAATGCACTTTACATCTCTAGAAAAGAAGTCCCGCCCTGATGGACCACCTCACGCTCGCTGCTCCCCCTCCATAGGCAGTAAAGATGGGCTCAGTGGAAAGCTTTGTTCCTCTTTTTACCTCACCGTCCTAACTTATATCCCAAAAATCCCACAGGCTACTATGATGAGCTATTATGTCACAATGCCTTTGAAAAGAATGCGTTGTGCTTTAGTCCAGATGTACATGCAATAGCTTGAGAGCAGAGAATGGAGTGGCTGGATGTTCTGTTGTATCTAAAATTTAATAATAAATACCTTCTGCGTGTCAAGTGCTAGGCACCTTGGACAACCAGAGGCACTGGGAACAGAGATAGGGCTGATGGTTTGGGCACTGCAAAGAAGCAGTGGGGCTGGAGACCCATTGGCCCTGATGGACCTTGACTACATGTCTGCACTCCTATCAAGACTTTCTCCATGGATTCTGAACCAGCTGGGTGGCCAGGGGAAAAATTCCTTTCCACAAGTAGTAGCACAAGTGGGAACAACTCTGAAGGCAAGAGCAGTACCTCAGAACTAGGTACTCTGGATTCAGGTGACCCCAATTTCTTTAGTTTTCACTTTGACTACTGTTGAGGCCTACAGTATTTTTGATTCATCAGCTAAACATTTCACAGCGCAAGTACATCCTCACAGAAAGGTTGGCCTCCAGTGGCCCTCTTACATCATAGAATAGCGGGATAACTAGGTTGCCCCTACCATTTGCTGTGCATGTTCCATTATTCAAAAATTTTGCCCTTTGACGAATGCATTCATAACTCTTCAGGTGGCAGTAAGTCGGGTAGCTTTTCCCATCGGTGGAGCACACAGTGGTGCCATTCTTGGGACACTGATAGGGAAGTTTGCAGGTGCAGGTCCCATCCACACACCTCTCCCAGGGTTGGCAGAAGACTTTGCTGCAGGAACGACGTGTGTATTTGTTCAGTAAGCACTTTGCATCCACCAGGGCTTCCTGGGGGACTGCTCGAGCTGAAGGGACCTGTAGGACACAAACAAGCAGAAGCTTCTTTCTCAGACACAGAAGGGGACGGTGTGGTCTGGTGGACCCGACCTCGCTCCCACCCCCTGCAGGTTGGGACTAGGGTCATACAGCTGTGGGGAAGTTACTACTACTGTGAAACATGATTTCCTCATTTACAACTGTGCAAGGTAATTATAAAGATTAGAAGTCTATGTGTAATTTTCAGCAGGTGTGAGGCAGGCAATCAATGGAAGCTATTGCTGCCCTAAAGGCAACATAAAATTGTGCCTTGAAAGAAATCAATGAATCTCAGCAATCATGTCAAAGAGCAACAACTTTGGTGCAGAATATGTTTTGTGAAATGAAGTTGAGTCACACAGTATATGGTTATTAAGCAGAAGCCATTCTCTGAGCTCATATTCAACCTAAAGTCTTTCTAGGATGCACGTGAACCAACCTGCATCCTTCAAGGACTTTCTCTCTAGGCAGTAAGACAAACGCACACATCCTCGGAGGAGAGCTACAAGCGGTGGTGAGTGGCATAGCTGGGACACAAAAGAGCACAGGAGGTGGTTCTGGGTTTTCACAGTGGCTGAATGAAAGGTGTTTCTCTCACCCAGCACCAGTGTTGAAGGACTATTTGATCTGCTACATAGAAGACTCTTCATCAAAGCATTAACAATGAATAAAATAACCTCAAAGAATTTGAAAAAGATTAATTGTCTGAGGCCATGAGTACCTGTTAGGGTCATGAACACTTATCAAATATAGGACATAATGTTTTTGCCAGGCCATTTTTTAAAAGGTTGAAGATATTTATAAGAAATCTTGCTTTATGTACTACACACCAATCTATGTGTAGCTTCTATGGTTGGTACTTTGTAAGTTTTTTAATGAAATATATTCTGTGCAAATAAAGATGTATTTTTCATACTGATGGGAATAAATTTGTCTACAGCAGAGCTTTAAAATGAATGTTTTGCTAAACATTTTCTTTCTGTAACTTGTACTTAAATATTCTTTCTATAAACTCAACAAAAAATACTGTAGTCTATTTTGGTGGAGATTTTAAGGATTTTGAGTAGGTCAATAATTGTTTAAGTACTGTTTCTTCTAAGTTAAAATATTTTTAAGAGTTCTTTTACTCTTAGAATATTTTAAGAGTTCTGAGACTCTTAAATTTCATTTAGTTAATACTCTATTCTTGGTTTGGGAGTATTCTCAATGCACTCTTTGTATTTGACCTAGTTAATTTGGGCTCTGTCACAGTGGATAGAATTATGTGGTCTCTGTTATCAGTACAATGCTATTTCAAGATATATTAAATATTTACATACTGTGTTGACTAGCACAAATGTGCCTTCTCTTAGTGTTAGCTAAAGAAGAAGCTGGTAGCTTCTTTTTAAAAAGAATGTTTGAGATATAGTTTTACATCTAATGTCCTTAGTAGTGAACCTTTTGCCATGTGTTTATTGTGCTTCCTGTTCTTCATTAGGAATCACTTCCAGCTAATATGACCTTGAAAATTAAATAAAAATTTTGAGAAGCAATGAAGTGCAGTGAATGACACTATCCCATGAAAGGTTGCAGTCAAATTATTAAAATAGTAGCCGGGCGTGGTGGCGCACGCCTGTAATCCCAGCACTTGGGAGGCTGAGGCAGGAGGATTGGTGCAAGTTCGAGACCAGCCTGGGCTACAAAAGTGAGCT
>PVJA010047177.1:0-14766 GCA_004027025.1 Myocastor coypus
GGTTGGGTGCCTACACCCCCAGCCCTGCCAGGACTTCCTCCTGCCCTCCTGTCCCCACATCCACATTCACGCGATCCCTCTCTCCTGCTGCCCCTGCAAAGACAAACCTGTCCCAGACGAGTGGGGGCTATCTGCTTGTCACCCTCACGGCTCACGCTGCTCACCGCTCAGAATGCGCTCAGGATCCACGCATCCGTTTCACTCTCAGAATCTATCTCACACATACGCAGAGCAAATTAAATCAGATCAAGCAGAAATTGCCTTAAAGGGAGTTAATATTCTGACTAAATTCCTGCTCGACGCAGCCATGCTACCCAGCTCTGCCACACTTAACCTATTATCTGGGTCAGACAAATGAACAAGGCAGGCGTCCCTCGGGTGCTTTTGGGGGAACTGGCCCTGGAAAATCCCATTCACCTTCTAACTCTGGATTTCCATTTGTGGCAGGGTCAGCTGCCTGCCAAAACAACAGAAGAATAGCAAGCAATTCTGAATGGGTGGCTGGGCTCGGGGCATTGTCTATTCAGAGTTTGAAAAATGTAGACTGCGTTTGCGGAGCATTTAAAATGGAGGCAACTATTTTTATAGCTAGAAATTGGAAAATATTCAAAAGCCAATGGGCAGAGGGGCGAGGAGGCTGAGGGAAGAGGAGCGGGTATGGAGTTGCTGTTGGGAGTGAGGGAGTCTGGGGGTGCAGCAGGGGTGCTGGTGGCCCGCAGAGCAGTGGCCCTAGGGTCATGCCAGGATACTTACAACCTGTGAGTAAGTAGCTCACTTTCCATGGCAAAAGCACCGCAGATGTGGTGGGCAACCCCAACAGAGGTGACTCTGAAGGAGGAAGACAGGAAGGCCACTGCCCTTGAGAACTAGGGCTGGCAACTCCCGCCCTCAGGGCAAGTTTGTTACAATGGCCCCTGGGGGGAACCTGCGGTCACCCTGTCCTGTAGCACACCCAGCTCCACAGTTGGCTCAGCGAGGACTGACAAAGCACACTGGCCACGTGTGTACTCAAGGGTGTGGTCAGAGTAAGAAGAGAGAAGCTGAGGCTGCTGCTGGTGGCAGTGGCGGTGGCACGGGCGGCAGAGGGCATGGGCGTGGGCGCGGTGAGCTGACTGCGGAGCAGGACTCTTCCATCACACACTGTGGAAAGGGCGGTACCGTCTCACCTGTTCTGGGGCGAGCACCCCTCTCCTAGGGCGAAGGCCAGGCTTGGTGCTGGATCAGGATGTCAGCCCTGTCACCCCAGCGGTGGCCTGGCCGCTGGAAGTCCCGGTGTGGCTGTCATGGGAAAGCTGTTCCATTCCCACACGCTGGCGCTCTCCGGAATGTGAGCTGCTCGGTTTTCTTCTTGCTTCGTAGAGAGAAAAACCAAGGGCCCTGAGTTTCTGCAGCAAATCGCAGCACTTCACGGGGTTCTGCACAGAAACCCCTCCTCCGCGGCTCTACCAGCGTCTCATTTCTGCTTGCTCACCTGGCCTGGTGACTGTGACTGCAACCACCTAGGAAGAATGGAATCCACCGCCACAGGGCTGGTTACAGCACCCAGAGCCCTGATCACCCCCACACTCCTAAACACCCCGACCCCACCCCAATGCACCACTGCACCTCCAAATCCAGTGGCCAGCAATGCAGACCTGCAGACAGCGCCACCTAGTGTCGGATGTCCCGGGCGTTCCTTGCGCTCCGCTCCCCAGCAAGCTGTGGGGGGGGATGAGGTGGCGGGGGCGGGGTCTTTCTTCCTTTCTTTCTTTTCTTTTCTTCTCTTCTCTTTTCCTCTTTTCTTTTTCCCTTTTAATTGCCATTTCATTTTGTTCCTAGAGCCCTCTGTGCGTTCTAGCGCTATGCTGGAATTCAGTTACATTGCTAAGAATCAAAGTGAACTTAAGGAGCATGTACATTTGACACAACAAAAAGCGACCTAATATTTGTACATGGAAACTTACGAAACCAAAGTTAAATATGTAGTCTCTCACTCTGGGAAATTCTGGTACTGTGTTTATGAAAAACTACAGCTAAGCCATCCGCCTCTCCCGCCACAGCCTTTTGGTTGCTGTTGAGCAATGTGGCCATGTTTCTTCTCAGACTCCCGATCTCTCCTGACGCTGCTGCCTGCCTCCTCCTTAGTGCGCCTCTAGCCAAGCACGACCATCTTCTGCACTGACCACAGGACCTGGCCCTCCTCAACCTCAAATTATCCAAACGAAGACTATGATTGGCAATTCTTAGCCAGTAAGAGCGCCTCTCCTGGTCACATGTTCTGGCAAGGTCCAATCAGAAGCCAGGAAGGGTTGGCCCACCCTCTGGACTTTCCTGCCTTTGAGACCCTCGCCCCGGCTGGCTCCCCAGCTGACGCTCTGCTGGGGATCTACAGAGCCTCTCATGGACTGCTGCTGTCCCGCTACCCAGACAGAACACCAGGCTCTGTCTTCTGCCTTTGTACCAAGGGCTGCGGTCTGAAATCCTCTCTCCTCCCTGCCCCACGTCCGTGTGCCGCTGCCCCGGAATGGAGGCCCTGCCCGCGGAGCCATCCTGCGCTCAGCCCTGCCTGCCAGGCGTGCCGAAAGCGAAGCCACTCTGTCATGCCACTGAAAGGGAACTATTGCAAGTTGTATACTTGACATTTGTCAACTGCCTGGAGGCAGTTTTGAACAAACCCCACAGAGTTATGCAGAGGGCAATAACTACAGGGAAAGAAAGAGGTCCGGCATCATCAGACCTTAGGGAAATGCAGATGAAGGCAACCATGAGACACCACTTCATGCCTCTTAGAATGGATTGAAAACACTTGAGACATTTGTAGGAAGTTGCGTGCACCTTGAGACCACGTTAAGTGAAATAAATCAGACGCACAGCTTAAATATGGAGGGTTTCTTTTATATGAGACCCAAAATACAAATAAAGAGCAAAATAACAGATAAGTAAGTAGGGAGATGCATCCAGCAAAGCAGAATGGAGAAGCGGCGCGTCCCTGTCCCACCTTTCTGTGAGGAACATCATTCCGTAAAGCAAACATGTGTGAATAAAAGCTGGAAAAAAGTATAAATGGTAGTACATAAAATTTTAAAAATTAAGACAAAAGCTGACAATACAGAATGAGAATATTTTGGAGCAACTGGAAGTCCACTGCCGTTGGAAATGCAAAGCGGTATCGCCTCTGTGGGGTACGCTTCTGGCATCTCCCCTGACCGTGGTGCCCTGGCCCCCTCAGACCCAGCAGCCCCAACCCCAAGTAACACAAAACTGCAGCTCTGCGCCTGTGCAGAGAAGTTTACCGCGGGTTTATCTGTAATCAGCAAGACACGAAGACAACGCAGGTGCCCCTTGGTGATCACAGAAAAGCTACTCACCTCAGAGATCCAGCAACAGCTCCTAGGACCACGCGCTAAGTACGATGAGTCTTACTGAACGTAACTGGTGTTTTCCGTGAACAGACGCTTTGGAGGGCTTTTCTGCAGTGCACGTTTCACAATGCCTGCCTGTCTAATTGTCCAGCGGAGGTAGCTCTCTAGCGCCTCCTCTCGGCCTGGCTGTGTTTCTCTGGTGAAGTGAAGGAGTTGGGCTGAGCACTAGATGGGCCCAGCGACAGCTCCTCTGAATCTGGCTCACTGGAGTTGAAGTCCGCAGTCAGCCTAAAGCTCCCAGCCCCCACTTCCAGCCTGCCCTGTGTGGAGGGTCCTCAGTGGGCCCAGCACTAGGTGCTGGGCAGGGCTGGCAAGAGCTGCCAGGAAGAAGAGGCCCCCACAGTGCCCTGGTGCAACTCAGGCCCTGCTGCCCGGGGCCATGGCAGCACACAGATGGGCCTTGCAAGGTCACCCTGGGCTCTTCCCGGGGTCCAGGCATAGGCTGGGACCAGGAAGCCCCTCCTCACCTTCCCCATGTTTGCAGGCTAGGGCCTCCTGGTTTGAACACTTTGCTGTCCAGAGGACCTGGACACCAAGGTTCCCAGTTACTTTGTCAGGAGAACTGCTGGCCCTGGAGACCAATGCTGGCCATGGGATTTAGGTGGTCGCTGCCAGATGAGCCAGCCTGTCACAGGGACCGAGTGGCCCCTGAAGCCACTGGAGAGTGTGGAGAGATGGTGCCTTTGAGGAATCAGCAGGGCTATGTGAGGTTAGGAGGGTGGGAACCTCTCCACTCGACCAGTGGCCTTGCAGCAAGAGAAAGCCAGGCACGTGACCCCTGCATGAGCGCCTGAGAGAGGGCCACAGGGCCATGAGTGAGCCCCGGCAAGCCAGGAAGAGGGCAGCACAAGGGCAAGGCGAGGGGCTGTGATCCTGGCCTCTGGCCTCTGGAACTCCACGGCTTGGTCCCCAGGCCAGCAGCCTGCTGCAGACCCACGAGGCAACAGGTGCTTCCCTCCACCTGCCCGTGTCCACCTCCACCTCAGCTTTTGCTGGAGCCCGGGAAGTCTCGCCAACTCTGATCGTGCTTGTTCATGACAGGTGGCACCTCGAAGGTGAGAACGTCACAAGCTCCCCAAGCTTGGTGCTATTGGCTTCCAGGGCTGAATGAGTCCCTGGGTAGGGCCATCATGTGTCAGAGCCCATACAGGCTCTCTGGCCTGAACCCCCGATGACAGGAGAAGCCACCATCCAGGTTGAGTCAGGACCATCTCCAGACCCAGACTGCTGTTCCCTGGGTGCGCTTTGCTATGACTTTCCACATGCCAGACTCTGTTTCTCTACAGCGGCCTACAAAGGGTTCTCATTGTTTCTTTACCAAGTGGGGCGCTGAGCTCAGAGAGGCCAGTGCACTTACTCAAGGTCACACAGCAAGCAAGGAGGCCCCACGCCTCAGCCTTCCACAGAGTCCTTCTTGCACGTGGACACTGAGGTCTTCACGGTGTGTGGCTGCTTTAGGTGCTGGGCTTAGCCCTGATCCTGAGTAGCTGAGTGGGGCTGACGCAAGCCTCTCTCGCTCCATCCTGGTCTCTCTTCAGAGAGCAGCACCACTGATGACCACGGCCCACATGGGGAGGGGGGCAGAAGCCTCTCATTATGGAGTTTTTGCAGGTCTTGGAGAAACCCCAAGGGTATGCACACAGCTGGGATGGGCCACTGTCCATTGGACCCAGAACCCTTGCCCCTGCAGATCCTGGTCCTGACTCTGGCCTCATCTCCTCCTGCAGGGTCACTGGAAAGTTTCTGTCCTCTCATCCCGCTGCCCTGTTGGACCCCCTGGTGTCACCCACATCCATCCCTGAGGTACTTGCCAGGGTGGACTTGCAGTCTCTGGTTGCCTCTCCTCAAGGGCCCATCACCTTCTAGGGTCCTGCTTGGAACCCTGGGCCTGAGACAGGCGGCCCACAGCAGGTCACCACAGCCATTGAGGACAGTCTGGCCAAACCCTGGCTGTATCAGCTGACACAGGCCAACCAGTGTGGCCCAGGTTAAACTCACTCAAGACAAGGCACTCTGAGCCAACAGATACCCCCCAAACCCCCCCTCCCTGGGCCCAGGTCAGCCCAGGTGACCCGATTCAGGTCAACTCAAGACAAAAACAAGCCAACACAGGGCAAACCAGCCTTGACCATCCCACACAGGCCAACCTGGGCCACTGTGAGCCAAAGCAGGCAAAAACCAGATCAAACTCATGCCGGCCCAGGCTGACCCAGGGTAGCCAATGCAACTCAGCAGACGGCTCTGGCAGCACTGCTGCAGTTCTGCCTTGTGGCACCCTCGGCCATCAAGAGTTCCCAGCAGGTGCCCTCCAGACTGGGTGCTACCGCGCTCACAGGTCTGATGGAATTCTGCTTCCAGGAGCTGCCAAAACTGCGGCCCCACCAGGTGCAGCACCAGTAGCTCAAACTGCCTGACCACACCTTGTGCAGTCGACCATTACGTGGCCAGCGACCTGACATCGTTTCCAAACCACAGCTTGATTTCAATAATTTAAGGCATCGGCCCTCACAGATACGTGTGCAGCCTTCCTGAGTGCCAGCAGAGCCAGGCCAGAACCGAATCGCAGCCGGGCCTCGCCCTGTTGGGCGGCCTCTGTGCTTCCTAACTTGTGTTTGCCCAGAGCAACTGGAAATCCAGAGACTTTCAGGCTTGTTACTCACTTTCCGCTGCCGTCAGTCACGGTGAGGCTTTACATGATTGGATATGAGTTTGGGGTGAATTATGCAGGTTTCAAATTTTGATGAATGAGGGGGAAAAAAATGCCTGTAGAGAACACAGACTGTGTGTGTGTGTGTGTGTGTGTCGGCACACATTGCAGAAAACACACATCACCGTTCGCAATCGCATGTCTTTGTCTTCTGCAGCTTTTGCTGCAAATCTTTTCACCTGGCAGTAAAGGAGGCTGAGGAGAGAGGCTTGTCTGGGCCCCTCAGGGTCAGGGCCTCCACCTGGCACGGCAGGGGCCCTTGTCATAAGGCCAACTGCCCGGCTCCACCTGCTCTCAGGCACCACACAGGCAGTTCTGGGACACTCAGGGAGCCACAGTAGTGCACCCCACACGGGTCATCCAGGGCATGGGTTCCAAAGCTGAGGAAGATCTGGGGATCCCAGCTGCTCAGGAGGCTCCCCGGGTGCTCAGAGCGGTTATATTCTGCAGAGAGGGAGTGTGGCCAGCCTGCTCCCCTGTCACCTCTGACCCCAGGGGTATTTGCCTCCCACTCTGGCATCTCCATATAACCCCATCTGTAACCCCAGGCTCTGGGCCTCGCTTTAGGACAGGTGACCTTGGCAAAAGGACTGGGTGTCTAGAATCTTCTCCAACAAAGCTGTGGAAGCAGCAGTCCTCTCACCGCCTCCCCTGCCTCCCGGACTTATTTACTCACAAACCACATCCCAGGACAGTTGCCCTTTCCTCCTGTTTGGATAACCCAAGAGGGCATCAGGTCAGCTGGCTGTGCACATAGTTGGCACAAAGCCGCCTCCTCTGAAGAGCCGATCTCCAGCACCGGGCTTGGCTGGCTTGGGCGGCATGATCACGACAGCTCCTGTACCTCATATTATTAATTTCATTTATAGCAGAACCAATAACTCATACATTCAAGGCAGTTTGTCATGCATACCTGTAAATAGATTGAAAGTTTACTGAAGCATGCTGGGTAAACACGACTCCAGTGTCTGGGCGTCTCCTGGAATCCCGCCAAGTTCTTTAGATTGGGGCGATATTTTTTATAATGCATATGAATTTATGCTACAAAGGCAACCTCGCCATTCCAGCCCCCGCTGCTGTCACCCCTGAAATTCCATTTAGTTTCAATTTTACTGCTCAAGCCCGGCTCTGTTTGAGTCGTACCCTGTGAAGGTGAAATGCCATCGCGCCGTCCCTGTATTGATTTAGAAGAGTCGCCTCCGCGTGCACCGGCTCCTGTGGCTTCTGTTCAGTGACCCGGGCACAAAGCACTTCTCTCTGCACAAGGCGAGGACCAGGGGTGGTGCAGCCCTGCCTGGCTGCAGGTCCGGTGGAGGGGCGGGGTGCAGGTGAGCACCCCAGCAGCGTAAGCAGAGGCTCCAGGAAGGGACGCCCGGGTCCCATGCTCCAGGTGCACATTTCGATCAAGTCTTTTCCTTTTCTTTCGAGGCATCCTCTGAAGGACGGGGACACCAACTCTAGGCGCGGATTCAGATCTGTGCATGCGCACCAGCTCCAGCCCTAAAACATGCTGTAGACATGCGCAGATACGTACATAGCAGCCCGGGCTCAGACAGAGGGCCCTGACCCCAGGAGGCCTGGCTCAGTCCCACACACTTCAAGGGCACTGAGTTCTACCCTCCCCACCCTGCCTCCTTCCTCTGGAACCAGATTCTCAATTCCCAAGGGAGGGCTGGCCTCCCTCCAGCCGCCGGCTGAGGTCACGTGGCTAGGACCTGGCCTAGCTGACGTTGAACCATCCTGCACAGAGACCAGCTCCAGGAAAGCCACGCCGGTCCAATGAGGCTGCTTTTTAGTACTTATCCTAAGAAGATACAGTAAGCTCAGCTGTCCTGCTCCAGGGTGCAGGTGGTGGCGGCGGGAGCTGTTGAGCAGGCAGTTTAGAGACTTAGCGACCTACCTGCCGCTAGAAAATGAAGGGAATCGGAGCAAATAGAAAAGCTAGTCCATGCATTAGGCGGTCCATGGGGCACCCAGACACAGTGCTTCCTGAAGCTCATCCATGTGTTGGTTTTTCCACTACTGGAGACAGTAGGTTATCTTTTTAAAAAATTAGTACAGTCAGGATTCACTCTCACCTGACTTTAAAAAAATGTTGGTGCAACTTGGAACTCAGAGTCCAAGATTTGCAGCAGGGTCCTACCAACCTTTCTGACAGTTGCTGCGCTTTCCTTACAGCTGCAGGTTTCTGGCTGTGAATTGGTAGAGGCCTCTGGGTTCCTGCAGGTGCTAGGGTTTGCACAACCAGCTCTCCAGTTGTCCAAGTGCCAAGAGACCTGGTGGTGTAAAGGAGCATTTGCAATGAGCTGGGAGACACCTCTGCTCCTCTTCCATGAGGGCGTCACACCCTTGTGTTACCTTCTCCCCTGCGTTTTCACCCCTCTGCAGCCCTCTTCCTGCTCTGGAAGCACATGCATGCTTGCAGCTGGTGAGAGTGCCTGCACCCCACGTTCCCAAGGGCTGGCCCTGGATTCGGACAGCAGAGACACAAGGAGCCCTTTGCCCTGTTGGCTGCCCAGGCTCCTGTCTCCCAGTGGCCTTGAATAATACACATGAGCACACTTGACGGGGACTGAACTGCGCATTACACTTTAGCTTATCCACCAGAGTCAGTGGCATTTTGAACAAAACAGAAACATCTATGTAAATGAATACATAAAATTATGTACAACATTATGCAATGGGTACTGTGGATGTGCCTGGGTGACCTGCATTCTGATTACTGGACCTCAGCAAAGCAAGGAGACCCAGAAAATGGGCAGGCTTTCCCAACCTCTGAGTGGAACCCCAATTTCAGTTGACTGGTCTGCAGGCAAGAACTAGGCATCGATTTTACAAAAGATGAAAGCTTGAAGCGCAGTGCTTTTAGTGACTTCCTTCTGCTAACTCGGGACTTGGTTTGATCTTCTTTCTTTAGCGCCTTGACATCTGAATTGGAGTCATCGCTCTGAGATCTTCCTGGCGTGGGCCTTACGCCTTGCTGTCATCTTTGCTCTGGGCACACGGTCTTGCTGCATGCTGCTCACCCAGATACGCTGTGTTCTCCTCTTCATGGTCTCAAGGTATTTCCTAATTTTCTTTTTGATTCCTCCTTTGACCCTGGGTTGTCCAAAGATGCTGTCTCTAAGTTTTCCAGTATCTCTTCTGCTATCCAATTTTTGGAAAGGCGACTTGGAGAATCTCGTTGTTCTCAAGAAGCAGAGTTGGCCCTGTGCCTAGAGATGTGGTCTCTCCAGAGATGTCCGCTGTGCCCCTGAGAAGAGTGGGTCTGCTCCCCCAGGTCCACTGCACCACTCTTCCCAACCACCAAGGCGTGGAAACTACACACGCACCCATCTGCAGTTGAATGGGCAAAGACAACGCGCTACATACACACAAAGGCATATTGCTCAGCCTTGGCAAAGAAAGGCATCCTCACTGCAGAACCCCAGGGGTGAGCCTGAGGATGCTATGCCAAGTGAAACAAGCCCGTCCCGAGAAGACAGACACCCTATTGCTTTTTCACGAGGGCTACAGGGGCCCAACGCATAGGGACAAAAGATATATTGGTAACTTCCAGGACAGCAAGCAGGAAGACACACAGGAGCTGTGGTTTAGAAATACAGTCTCAGTTAAACAAGATAAATAACTACCAGGGATCGCTGCACACCATGACCCATGTGGGGAATTCCATGGCCCTGGCATGTAAGTTTCTAAGGGGGCAGTCTCGTGTGGAGTGTTCTGATCGCAAAATGAGTAAGCTTTCATCCACTGAAGAAGCTAAAGTTGACTTCCAGAGTAAGACACGGGAAGGGGGAATAAGCAGCAGGGAGTGTGCTTTGCACGAGTCATTGGGCACCGTGGCACCATGACCCCAAGGAGGCTCAGAACCCTGTAGACATGCAGGAGAAGGCTTTTCCTGTTCATTTTAAATGACACGCTGCCACATACTGACTTGTCCCTCACACTGCGACAACTTGAGAGATGGATATCTTACAAAGGACAGGAGAGGGGGTGCACCTCCACCATCTCCCACCCTCTGCCAGCAGGTTGCAGTGGCGCCTGGGGACTCATTAGTGCCCCCCCCATACCTGAGTCAGGTGGTCCTAGATAAGGCATCACGGGACACTGGTGTGTCCACCCCTATGCAGAAAGGACGCCAAAGCTGCCCATCTGAGCTGCCTCTCACTAGCCCCTCCTTTAGGTGTAGGTGAGCACCCCAAATCAGCCAGCACTGTCCTTCTGGTGCCCCCTGCTCAGTCCTTACTGGGATGCACCCTGGCTAGGTGACACTTTCCTGAAGCCCCAGGAGCAGGGCTGCCACGCTCACCTGGCCTGGGTTCTGGTGAAGCCTCAGGGGTGCGGTTAGCCACTGTGCATCCCAAACGTCACCCACAGCTGCCCTGCAGAGCGGGCACAGCTGGCCTCAGCCTCCTGCGGGCACCAGGTGCCTCTGCAGCACTGGGGAAACCCGACCCCCTCTATGACTTCCCACCACTCCCACAGCGTGCTGTGTGCATTGTCCCTGTTCAGCAAGCAATCAGATGGCGAGTGTCACGGAGGCTGCCATTCCATGTAGCTCGGGGAAGCGTGTCACTGTGTCAAGCTCCAGCTGGGAGTCAGGGGGCAGAAGGCCCTCACCGGCTTGGTTCTGGCACTGACCCTCCAAGAGCCAATTTACTTCCGTTTCCCAGCACCTCCCCCTCGCAGCACCCCTTCCTAGGCTGCGAGCTGCCCCATTTGCTCCTAGTCTGAGAAGCCTGGCCTCAACCCAGGTGGCTCTGTGTTTGAGACAACAGCAGGGCAGGACACCAACCATGCTTAGGTCTTCTGAGCTGCGCCGTGCCCCTCAGCACACACACCTTCTTCCCTTTCCCTGCCTCTGCTCCTTTCACATCCCGTCTGCTGGCGATCACAGATTATAAACTGAAGCTGGGGCTGTCTGAGACTGGCCCTGCCCTGCCCTGCCCTGCCCTGTGGAGGGCTAACTCCCCGCTGGCTCCTGACTCAGCTAAAGCCCTCGGGCTCATGACACTGTGGTGCCCACTGGGCAGGACACCCACCACCGGCTGGGAGGAGCAGAGTCTTTAGAACAGTGCGGTAGCAGAAGGAAGAGTTTCGCTAGGGGAAAATGCTTACTTTATGAACTTTTGCCTCCCCCTTCCAAGAGCGCCTTGCTCTTCACTAGCCTGTGACTGGAATCGCTCACTACCCCACCCTCTGCACAGGCTGAGCGGGCCAGCCCAAGAGGCCTCTGTCCCCGGGCATCCTGAGACACTGACATCCCCTTGCATATTGTCGAGTTGTCTCTGAGTCTCATGTTGCCCTTCAGCACTCCCCTCATACAGGCTGTTGGCGTCACAGCCAGGTCCCCGGCCCCCATCCTTCTGGGATTGGAGAAAACAGATGCAGATACATGACCACCATCGTTCCCTCCCCTACGGGAAGAATGTGCAGAACGCTACATCCCAGCGGGTATGGATTGGGCTGTCTGCCGAAGCAGGACCTCCCGAGAACTAGCCGCTTCCCACCCGCTGCCTGAGTAAAAAAGATCTCATCAGGGATGTGGTGGAGTTTCCCAGGGCCTGAGACCTGTGTTGGAGTCTGGACTGATACCTTTTTCACTTTTTGTCACAAGATACAATAGTAGACAACCATAACTTAAGGAGAGAGAAATTTATTTTATCTCATGTTCCAGAAGTTTCTGTCCATGTTCTATAGGCTCAAATGCAGAAGGGCCATGGTGGAAGAGCCTGGGCAGGGGAAGCTGTTCCTGTGATGGCATCCAGCAAGCAGGGAGAGGGAAGGAGGAGGCTGGGAAGAGCGCCCTCCCCAGTGCCGTCTCCAATACCTACCTCTCCCTCACAGGCCCTCTCCCTCACAGCAAGTCAGCTATGGCGTCCCCAACCCTCTTCCAAAAGTCCTACCTCAGAGTGTTTGAGCTCCATGGGGGACCCCTAAATCTAAGCCATGACCACTAAGTAGAGCACAGGGAAGAGCAGCACCTCCTTCCACCCTGCCTGTGAAGCAGCCAACAGCTGCCTGAGGAGCCTTTGACTCCCTGACATCTGAGGCTCCATGGAGGGATGGTGGTTTTTCTTTCCTCATCTTGTTCATGAGTAGCAAGCCAGAAGGCCCTGGGGACCATTACGGAGCACTGGGGCCAACTCCACTGTTCTTAAGAACAGTGTCACAGTTAGTTAAGTACTGCTGCGTAACAAATCTCACCATCTCTTAGCAGCCTGAAGAACACCTATGATTGCATCTCATAGTTCCTTGGATCAGGCAGTCAGAAAGGGCTCAGCTGGTCGATTCTTCTGCTCCAAAGGAGGTCTGCAGATATCATTAGGTGGTGAGGGAACAGGCTGGCCTACAGGGCCTGGGAGCATTTCACTTTCACATTTGGGACCTTTGTCAGGACAGCTGGCAGGTAAGCTACATGTGGCCTGGGAGCGGGTGGCCTCAGAGAGGCTGGACTTCTTCCATGGCAGTGCGGGGTTCTATGCTACATGTCCTGACTGACCCTCTGGGAGTTGTGAAGCTTCTCATGACCTAACTCTTAGAAGACCTAGCAGCCACTCATGTCACCAGGTCATCAAGCACAGTCAGGATTAAGGATTCTCTGCTCAAGAGGAAGAGCCACAAAGCCCGCCACCAGCTCCAGCCCCTCCCAGGCGAAGCTGCCTGCTCTCCTGAGCCACATGTCCCCTGGTGAAGACGGGGCTAGTATCCGAGCCCCGGCAGAAGGCAAGCGAGGATGACACAAGACGGTCTGCTCCAGGCACTCGGTCTCCAGCCCCTGCGTAAGGCCCGAGTTGGCTCAGCATTTCTTCAGTTCAGACTGAGTGGAAACTGCCTGGACACTGAACCCCTCAGGCTCTCAGCCCGCACGCGTCCACCGTGTCCCCTCCACATTCCTAAGTGCTCCTAAGAACACAGGATGTGAAACTCACTGGGTTAGGAAGGCCACACCATAGTACTAAAGATCGTTACTGTTGAAGAGCAAGGGTATGTGCCGGGACATGCCTCCCCCAACAATAGTTTACAAACAAAAGGAGAAATATTATAATAATCAAGAAATCCCAAGGAGAAGGAGCCTAATTATTATAAATGCAAGGTGCTTTATGGTGCCAATGCCTCCTCAACCAGAGCACAGCAAGCGAGGGTAACTTGTTTATTGGTGCCAAAGCACTGCATTGTGACTCATGCTCCCCAGAGCACAGAGGAGCAGCCCCGAGGCAGCCGGCTTCCCCTGCCACACTCAGAAGCAGCTCCCATGGAGGAGGTGACAGGAAGGAGGAATCCGCCGTACCCCCAGGCTCACAGTCACAGCTTGGGGTGGCACCCAGTACATGTCATACAGCACAAGGCTAGAGGGGTGGCGGTAGGTGGGGGAGGCCCAGGAGGGCACCGCCAGCCAGCCGAGAATTCTCTGGCCTGACTCGAGGACATCATGAATGGACAACGTGCAGCTCTGCTCAGCACTGTGACATCACTGGATGGCCCTGGATAGTGCCGGAATGGCAACGGCTGACACGGCCAGCTGGCAGGCGCCGCCTTGACACCGAAGCACAACTCCACCAGGCACTGGTCTTTGTTAAGCTGCTGCTCTCTGGAGCTCTTCAGGACTGACAGCTCTGAGCACTCACCTCCTTTGAAATCATGGCTTTGTCCGCACTGCTCAGGGTAAGAATCTCAAGTAGATTTCCAGAACTCTGGAGACCCACACTCCCCAAGAATGAGTCACAAGCAGGTTACTAGAAGCGCCAATGGCCAGTCTTTATTATAACAGGGTCTGGGCTGTAGCTTGGGGACCAGGACCAGGAGCCCCTGCCTGCTTCTAGATGGACACAAGAAGAGCTTGAGGCTGCGGCCTCCATAGCAGCTCAGCCTATGTTAGAGAGAGGAGGGGCTGGGAGCTTGCTGCTGCGTGGTGCAGGGTCCGAGGGTCCAACCCCGCCCTTCCTGACCTGAGCCACCCCAGGCTGTGTGCCCTCTTTCCAAAAGGCAACGGTGCTCTAAGCAGCTGGAGCGGGGTGGAGACAGCACACTGCCTGTCTCACTGCACTTATGTGGGAGAAAGGACATTCGGTAGCCAGGGGCGACACTGAAGCAGTGTCCCAGTATGTGGGGTCAGGGGAGAAGGAGGCGAGGATGAGAGGCACACTGACTGCCAATGAGCCTCATCCCTCTCCAGCTGCGCAGGTGAACCTTAGAGTCGGGTGCTTCTCATTGGTCTCAGAATAAGAGGCCAGCAGTACCATGAAAGACACGTAGAAGGAAGATGGATGGAGAACTTCTGCAGTCTTGGCCCATCTACAATCCCAGCGGAATGAAAAGCAAGCTGCGCCTTGCCTGATGAAGGAGAGACCCCACTGCGGTCAGTCCATGCAGTGGAATATTAGTCAGTGGTGAAAAATGATCCGTCAGGCCCAGAAAAGACCTGTAAGAAACCCAAATGTCTATCCTAAGAGAAAAAAAGCCACTCCTCAAAGGCAATCCCAATCGTGTATGATTTCAATCAAATGACATTCGGGAAGAGGCAGAGCTCCTGGTGACAGTAAAGACGACAGAGGTTGTCAGCATAAGGGGACAGCAGGGACAGGGAGGGGCTGGGGCACAGAGGGTGGTGAAGGTGCTCTGCAAGTCCTATGGTGGCAGATGTTTTGGTCTAGAGGA